>JAKOGI010000175.1:877500-972187 GCA_029747015.1 Carnegiea gigantea
TAGGGTTTGAGAGAGAGGGCGGGGGAGGAGAGAGAAAAGAGATGGGATTGGGAATGGGATTGGGAGGGTGTTCGCCGTTTAGGGATTATTGAGAACGGCGTCGGTTGGTCACGGCGTGAGAAGGGACACGTGGAAGGCATAGGGAAGCGTGACCCGAAAGAGTGGGTCGGGTTTGATTGGATTTGCCGGTTAATCGGTCACGCTCACCGGACTGATTAAGAGGTCATCCCCTCTTGCCGGCTGCTTTGATGGCGATTTTGGATTCCAATGAAAATTTACTGGAATACCCCTCCAGGACAGTGGTTTTTACAAATAATAAATGTTGTTTAACGTCTTTGTATGTAGCAGCGAGTAATTGACTTCCCGTTGATTATTATGCGAGTTTGAGATTCACGTGTTCGACATTTTGCTTAGATTTTTTTTTTTTTTTTTCAGAGGTGAAATGATATGCTATGTAATAAGGATTTATTCTTTTCGTTGGCCTCTTTTAATTTACCAACTTCAATATAGTTCAATCCACTTCAATCAATTTCAATCTACTTTAATAAAAAGTACTAATTTCAATCCACTTCAATCAACTTCGACCTACTTTAACCCACTTCGACTAACTTTAACCCATTTCCTTCGAAATTTTATTCTCATTATTTTAACCAGCTTCAACAAATATATCAAATTCAATCCACTTCAACCTACTTCAACCCACTTTAACCTACTTTAACCCACTTTAACAAAAAATACCAACTTCAACCTACCTTAATCAACTTCAGCATTTTATCAAGCTTAATTTACTAACGAAAAGAATGGGCCCAATGTATATTGTTGAGGTGAAAGGATATGTTATATAATAAAATATCATCCTTAAAATGTAAACATATATTTATCTGTATGAAACTATTGAACATTTCGCTAAATACAAACCCAACTGATCACTGACTTCACATGGAAAGAAAATTTGATATTTCGCCAAATTTACTAAAATATTAGAATTTTTATGTTTAAAATTTACTAAAATATTAGAATCTTTATGTTCAATACCCATTTTCCTTGTCGTTTCTCTATTTTCCTTTCTCATTTCTACTTCATCTAGGCACAAACACTTACAAAAGCAACCTCTAAATAGTATCTCCTTATGTAGCCTAAAATCTAAAAGGAAAAAAATCTAAAAAATTGATCCAAATTCTAATACGGAACGACACTTCATGGTGATCAAAAGGTGTGATGCATGCATTTTTATTTATATACCCTCATGCAAGCAATAACCACTCTGTTTTTCTTTAGAATCATACCATTAATATGTCTACTACTATTTACGGGGATCATTTACCGCGGTTGAATGGTAGTAAAAACAAGGAAAGGAGTAAAAAAAGTAAAAGAATTGAGTGTTGAGATTGGGGGACATGTCATGTATGAATTCAGTTGCATTTACTGCTCCTTCCTTTTCACGTCACCAAAGCGACGCTGTTTTACAAAGTTTTAGTTAATTGTATTGGTTTAAGTGGGCATCATAATCATGGGTTTAGTTTATGAACTAGAGCCACTTTCCCCAATTTCCTCAATTATTACTGACTTCAATATTTTATTACTGAAGTTAGGTAATGTGTATTATACACCTAAAAGTACATACTCCCTCTCCATTTGCCTTTTATGGCTTCTTCGTGCAAGTTGAGAAAAGCACTAGAACCTATGATTGACAAAATTAAGGAAAATCTGAAGAAAGATCAAAAGCGCCGGTATTTTTGAACGTTAAATTTTGAATTTGATGCTTGAAGAGGGGCCTTGAATACCTTGTAAAACCGAGACCTGTTCAACTATTCTATTCAAGTGACGTGAAACTTTGTGTCTAAAATAAAACAATTTAATTTTAGCCCAAACCTATATAGACGCAATAAAACCTATCCTGAATCAAAACTTGTCCGAACAATATTAGTACATTAATGCCCTTGCTGAACAGTGAACACCTATGAAATACAAGCATGAGGAAAACCAAATTGATCTTAACCCGACTAAAACAAGACCCAATTCTGAACATTTATCATAACAAAGGTACCGGAACACCTGAGATTATCCAACTTGATACAAACTGAATGACCTATTTGCTCGCTCAAGAGGAAAGCATTAGATTTCGATAGGACGATTGACAATCGCAATGGAATTGAAAAGGGGATCAGCTGCTGCTACTTCAAAGCATTTTCCAAATTTCCACGCCACCACGATTCCTAAACAACATCCACTCCTTAAGGGCTTTTTTCAAAGCAAGAAGATGAATGCAAATCGCTAGGGTTTGAGCACTCAGCTAAATACTAATAACAAGCTACTGCAAACAGTTTCTGCAATCGTTGTGTTGTGTTGTGTTGTATTGTATTTGTATTAAAGATGCGTAATTTATGCAGAAAACTTAAGAGAATTACATCTTGTGAGAGGGACGACGACAAGGGGGGAAAACAGGGAGGACCTGATCACTCGGAGGTGGTGGTTTCTTGACTCTCAGCCTCTTCAGAGGGAGAAAAGAGATCCTTACATAGTTGTCCATAGAACCTACAGACCAAATCAATGAAGACAGGACTCTTCAAGTTCCTCCAGCAATAAAGAAGCTCCTCAACATCCGTCAAATCGGTCAACTTCCCTTCTTCCACAATCATATCCACCAGATAGGTCTCGAAACTCCGACATGACTCCTCTACATCTTCAACGTCCCCGGAGGTCTCCTTCTTACTAGCACCGCTATTTCTAGCAAATAACGGGGTGATGGGAGATGGGAAAGGTCCCTTACCCATAGTGGCATCCGCCATGATGGGGTTGCCACCTTCGTCCTCTATATCCTTAGCCTTCCTAAGGGAGAAGAGAACAGTTAAGAGTTCTGCAACCCGTACCTTTGGCACAGACTTCTTGACCAGCCTTGCACTCTCCCGACTGCGAATCTGGAATGTACTTTTGTACCGTAACTTGTTCTTAGGGCGACATTGAGAAAGCCCGAGAGATTTCGTGAACTTGATATGGGGTTTGACTGAGGAGCGCTTATGGTTTTTGATGGAAGGCTTTAGGTTCTTGAACTTGGACAGCAATTTAGAGCATGGATCAATTATGTTGGCTTTGAAGGCAAACAAAGATTTGAGCTTCATTTCTCAATGATAAAGGAGAAAATTAGTTAACTTCCGTAAAAGAGTGGCTGTTGGTGCACATAGATGATGGGGTAAAGGGAAAGGACCCTAGATTAAGGGGATGACATGATGAATTCATAAGGGAAGTTGGTGGTTTGGTATTTTTGCCCGCTCTTTCTAAAGGTTAAGGGAGATAATGATACTGGAGGGCACGTCTAGCCAAAAACTTAAGTGGGAACCCATGAAATGAGTCCATGTAACTGTCATCTTACCAGACTATTTTGGGGATTTTGTTCATGTATGATTCCCCCTACAACAACCACTAACATTAAATATTTATGAGTCCCTAAAGAAGAAACATTGGAGGACCCAGTCATAATAGTTAACCATCCCTGCTATTAAAATCTGCTTATGATATAAATTCTCAGACGAACTGACACAACCATATCATTCAAAATCCAAATTAATCAAATAAATAAAACGTGCGAAAACTGTAACACTTTGTTTTTTTCTAAATGATTCGGATCATGAATGATATTGTATTACAGGAACATTTAACAATTTCAGATCTTTATCATGTCAATATTACAACAGTCACATATAACCTCACAAAATCAATGCAGTATCAAATTCTGCCAGTGCAAGAAACTGTCAATAATTTATTTGTTTATACAAGCAGGAACTCGACTCCATCCTTTGCGTACTCTCTCTCTTCTTCAACAATAATAGCAATTGTGGAGCAAAATTGGCACAGTTTTAAGCTACTAAAATCCTTGGGTCTCAAAAATGTTGTGACTTGTGACAGGTAAGAAAACATTAACATTCACCCCAATTTGATGATTCATCAGTAAATGCAAAGAAAGAAACCATACATGACATATGACCAAAGAAAACTCTATTCTACAGAATGTTAATGCCGGCGAACTGGAACTCTACCTGCACGAGTGCTTTTTATACCTCTGTTCTGGAGAAATAGAAGAAATAATTTAGTGGGGTTTTGGTTTATATCCATCAACAGCAAAGTTTCTCGTGGCAACAGGCAGAGCCAATCGTATTCCATCTATCTCGGGCTTTGCTAGAATTTGGCAACCTAGACGAGACCTGCAGCAGTAATCAAATGAGGACTGGAACAAGGAGAGAGAATTTAAGATTACTTGGAGAAGAAGCAGGGCCAACTCACGTCTCTGTAAGCCCAAAAGCAAGGTCCAACATGTCATTTTCTTCGTCAGTTGGATCGGGCAGTTTGTTGTAATAATCCATGTCCTACCAACAAGAACAAGTTTGCTCCCAAGGAATCAGAAAGTCGACATCCAGGTTAAAAGGAACCAAAGGGACAACAGACCTTTTCACCGACTTACCATCACAATAACATGACATGTGGAACACGCACAAGATCCTTCACATGCACCTTTAGCGACATGACATGTAGATTGTGTAAATAAGAGCACTTAGGAATTTCAAAATTTGCTCAGCCAAAGCCTCATCCCCTTATGCCGTATGGAAGGTCGAATGCTTACCTTCAAGCTCAATGTCATTTGAATGGGCAGCTTCTAACATGCTAGTACCAACAGGAACCTTAACATGTTTCTCTGTTCCATCAGTTTCAACAAATGTCACATTTATTCTGCAGTATAAGCAGCAGATCAGGTTAAGGAGCACAACTGTAAGGCAGTTAAGCTACATGATAGGAGCACTCAAAAGAACATAAAAAAGGGTTGTGCTGCTGGACATGTTGCAGACATGCAGCAGATCATATATCACCTCAACACTTTTTCCATGGCTCTAGTCCCAATATAAATAAGATTGTTTCTTTATTATTTTAGAACAAACTGTGCCGGCAGCAGCTCAAAAAGGAGATAATACTCACGTTTTCTCTTCGTTTTGATCCTTGCTTGAATCAGCAGCAGCTGTGGTACAAAAGTACTGATGTCTCTGAATGAAAATCACATTATATCACATAAGCATCTTTGTAATTGAAGAGTTTATAACTAGACATGACTCATTGTAACAATGTCACCTTCGCAATACATTATACATGTGAGTGCCAGGGAAATCATAGCATTCTAAACATCTATTGAAAAGTCAATTGGCACACTTTGAATACCAAAACAAGGTCAGGGCATGCATGTTTGGGTACTAGATCATTTTCTAATGGCTACGGGTAGATAACTGAAAAGCAGCCCTAACTGTATTACAAGATTGGAAGACTGCAAACAAACAGAACACTTCAAAAGACTACTCCAGGGACCGCATTAAAAAGATAATGCATTTTACATAGGACTGACTTGGCCCTTGCTATGGAAAATACTCTGCATCAAACAAAAGATTATAGGTTAAAGGAAGCAGGAACATAGAATAAGCACTTAGCTAATATATTTCATATGCGAACCACCACCATCTAATGTAAATCCTGCTGAGGTAGGTTATCAAGACTTCCCGAGATCCAAATGTAGCTAACCTCACCTCTAAGAAACTGCCCGAGAGATCCACAAAAGAACTTTGGACAACATGTGGCAAAAAGAGAACACTTTGGAATTATAACGTGAAGGAGCTATATAATTATAAATAGAGAGGCATAGAAAGCATCAGAAACCTAACTGCATGGTGCTTGAGTTTAAATTGTATTTGTATATACTAAGAAGCCATAGAGATGTCAAATGTGTATGTTGACATATCTTTAAAACATGGAACGGATACCTGAGGACGGGTTACTGAAGACTGTGTCCTGCTAGATAATGAATGTAAATATGGAGTCCTTGAGACATCTGCCAAATATGGAGTCCTTGGGACATCTGCCAATTGCCCTAACCACATTAAAAGATTGCCATCAGAATGAGCAAAACAGCAACACTGGATCATATTCATCATCCAAAAAACTCAGACAAGATGCTCTGATGCATACAACAAGCTTCAATCCCCCCCCCCCAACCCCCCAAGGAAAAAAAAAAAAAAAACAAATTCCATAACCTAGAATCCCACCTAAGCAGGGTGTGCAGGGTTAAGTGTCAGCGCTTACCCCTAAAATATAGATAGGCTGGTTTTGTAGGACACCACATTAAAAATCCTTTGACATCCTACCACTCCATTAAAAAAAGTACAACACAGTTTCAAAGGTATTTTGCTAGAATTCACAATAATCTGAGCCAAAAAAATGAGACGAAGTGAATTTTTCATCATTCCAGAAAGAAATACATACCAGTATACAACATCCACTGAAAAACATGGCATCATATATTAAGAAAATAATAAGAAAAAACCTATTCAAATGGAAGCCCATGAAAATGTTTGACCTGGTATGTATTATTTCAAGTTCCAAACTAACCTCCCCCCCCCCCCCCCCCGGCGGGGGCTGCCATCCAGAAGCTGGCAAAAAATCGGAGGGTGTTTGACTTTTCAGCTCTCATCCCTTCAGATTCATATTCAACCCCAAAAAAAATAACTAGAGAAAAGTTTCCCAGGCAGCAAAGATTTGGTGCACCAGCTTTATAATTTGGGTATACAACAACAACTCCCAGTGTGGGTCCTGCTTTCGCGGATCTGGAGAAATCCAGATCTAGGTCGCCTTTACCCTACGCACATGACAGCTTTATAATATCTAAACAGCCCACCTCCTTTTCAACTCGCATACCCTTTAAGGCCTTGGCTAAGCAATTCTGGGGTATGAATCTAGAAGAGATGTGGCTAATACCAACCACATCTAATAAAGTCCCAAGTCCCAAATTTTTCTGTTCCTTTATGCTATACCTGCTCCTCTCTTATCATTCATCAGTGACATGTACACGATCTTTCTTTGAGTTATATGATCTCCATCCCATTCAAATTTCACTTTCTCATGTATTTTTCCACTAATTATGTTTTCAATTTTGTTTTCTGTTCCTGATTTCACACATGCGACTTAAGTCTTAAAAATTCTCTCTCATGCCACTCCGTGACCAGATGACCAGAAGCAAGTACATTTCAAATTCAAAATGATTTTTCCTTTTGTTTTGTTGGGGCTATGAATTGGCAATAACTAAAAGAAATACTTTAAAAACAGAAAATTCATAAAAAGCCTAGCAACTGAGGAGGGGGTCTGCTCCTCTCCAATTATACCCTTGTCCCTCTCATTCCCGTGCTCTTCACAAGTGACTTCCACTCACACTCCAAAAAATTTTCTGACATTAAATGCGATAGAGGCAAGCAAGGTTTTCTTCCTCATCATCAACGATCATCGACAGCAGATAAGATGCAAAAATCGTTCTTCTTTAGGTATGTGGTTAGAGTTTTTCAAGATTTTTTTTTTTGGGGGGGGGGGGCCTACGGTCCAAAATTTATAATTAAACATTTAAAATTGTTGTCGACATAGGTTAGTGAAATGCAGATGTGAATAAATTGTAAATTTATCCTTTTAAACTGCATTTGTTCATGAATTAAAACTCAGGTATTTGGGTTTTCCCAAACACCTTGCACCTTGAATACTCATGGAAAATGCACCTCTTCCCCCACAATCAGCAAATCATGGGCACATCTTGCATGACTTGGGGCTACAAGCACATCGTACCCTCTTCTGCAATTAATCAGGGCATTGAGGTCGCTTCACAGTGCTGAACCTTTCTTGATGATCAATTTCAATATTTGTTGCCAAAAATGTTGGCAATTTTTCAGACTACAATTTTCGCCAGGGTTTTGGCAGAAAGAGAAAATTGGGGAGAAGCAAACCTTTAGTTACACGTAGAAGGGAAATCATTCTACCCGTATTTTTTTTCCCCATAACCCTCCTCTTTCTTCCCTCCCGTGGGTATTGATGATTCCGAACAAACAATTAATAAAAAAGAGAAAATGGTTTCAATTCAAAATTTATCTATTGCTTCAGGTTATTCTGCCACTGAGTGGCATAAGTGACCATTTTTAAAACTTATGTAGCATACGTGAGGAGGGGAAAATTGAGTAGCAAAATGTGGAAAGGGTAGAAGATGAGTGATATGCAGAATTGCAGATCATTAAACTCTTCTTTCTCTCAATCACTAAGATTACATGCTTATTACCATCTCAAAAGATTTGTTTCCCTTCCTAGCTATAAATCATTCATTTTGGTAAGGTTGGAAGTGATAGCCTTGAAGAAAAAGAAGTGAAGTCATGTTTTGATCTTGTAACATGATACCCATTAAGGGAATTTTTTTTTTTGGGGGGGGGGGGTTGGTTATATATTCTGCATAAAAGAATCAGCTAGACCAACAATGGGTAGCCATATCTTCTACTGCTCTAGTTAGCCCTCCACATTACTTTATTATTTGCTACCACCTATGTTCTATTGCTTGCTGAAATCCAAATCTCAATTCTAAGCCCCCTTTGTCATTATAATAGTTATAAACTGACAGTAGCCAGTAGGTACTGCTTAAATCTTTAAATGGGAATGTGGAAAGAGAGAAGGGTAGAAAATGACAGTTGTTGACAACCCTGCAATAATCTAGAGAAGGCCAAAAACCATAGGAAGCAACAAGAGCTTACAAACTATCTATCTAAGAAAGCCTTTATTGTCAAATTTCAACTTGTATCGATGAATTTATTCGAAGTTTTGAACTCAGAAAGAACTTCAATCAAGTCCCCCAGAACAACACACCACCCCACATTGATATAATAAGTGTAAATGATTAAAGAAAAGACTCTCAGTGACAGCACCTGAATATCACAGTACTAGTCATAACTAAACTTCCCCAAAAAATGACCTTATGCTCGATACTTCTATCCGGAAAGACCAGAGATTGACATTAACACAGTAACATATACTGCTCAACACACGCTTTAAGATACAATAAATGATACTAGAGCAAGGTGAGGATATTAAGTGCACTCAATGTTGATATACCAGTCTACTGGCCAAACTCTAACTAGAACAATTTATAACTCCAAAATCAATATCAAGAATCAGGAATTGTAGAGTATGTTAAAGTGAAAAGTGCCCAACAAGTTAATGAAGAAATAATACTCGAACATCAAAGACTGTTTGTGGACAAACAGCAACATATCAATTGCAACGAATTTAACAGTTGGTGGGAATCTGTGAAATTTAAACGAGGCTCACAAAAAACCTAATCCCCCACCCCAAATGGAAAGCAGGGAAAACATAAACCCCAGGAGACAAAAAGGGGTGGAACTAAATATCTCGAAATTACACTTAAGTTTGAATTCGCAAAAACAAACCTTGAGCAAGTTTCTTCACTGCTCGAGCTCCAAGACTAGCGATTCTAGAAAACAACATAATCTCAGCAGATCGCCGACAAACACCAGCAATCTAGAAGCAAAACAAATGCATTAAAAGAAACCCAAAGAACATTAAGACACTGTCAACTTGACAAACCACCCTCCCCAAAAAAAATAGTAAGGAGAAAATTTCGGGGCAGATACCAACATTCGATTAGGGGTGTCCACCTACGAACATTGCAAGGCAGCACATCATGCATCCAACCCCTAATCAAACTTTATTCAGGGTGTTTTTGTTGAACCTAAATTTAGAAGGTATTCACTACCCACTACTTTGTATACTACAGAAGCTCTAGACCAGCAGCCAATAAGAAGTACAAATGAAGTTATGAAGAAATGACGGACTTTGCATATCACAGAAGCTCATGACCAATAAATCTAGCAGGAAATGATTCTCATAAGATGCAAACATGCCCCGAATAAACTCACTCTACAAAGTGAGTAAGCGACTCCCGAATATAATGCATTTTGCATTCGGATTGGAATCCTTCTATTATTACTAAGCACAATAGCACATCACCACGCAATTGCAAGAGCACATAACAATTAACATTTAACCAGGCAATTACAATTCCCAATAAACAGAAAAAAAGCAAGCAATTGAGATTTGAGAAGCAATTCAAGAACAAAAAACATATTTAAAGGATAGCACTTTTGGCATGAAATCAAATGGGATTTCAAAAGTACGGATAAACAATCAGCAACCATACTAACTCAATCGAAGCAACTACAGAAACATGTGAAAAACGGAAATTGGAACTTAAATGAGCCATTAGCATATGAATTTGCAGACAGCTAGGAATAAATCATTCAACATGAGCACTGAATAACTCCATTCTAACAGCGTTGGAGGTCAAATTTACGTTTCTAGGGTTAGGAAAGAGGATGATTTCTTCACAGAAGTTACCCAACATGCGATTCCTAAATACCTACGAATTGATTGAGAGAGAAAAACAACCAGTATATATAAGATTAAAAATCCAATAAATAACAGCAATTTACCTGAAAAAACTTGAAGATAGAAGAGCAGTCTTCAACGAATTAGGTACTCTCTCTCTCTTCCCGCCGATAACAAGGCCGGACGGGAAGAAGGAAGAAGGCAGTGGAGGAGAATATCGACTGCCTCCAGTTCCAGAGCAGCTACGCGGTTCTGCGATGACCAAAACGGCGGCGTCGCGTATGCTGTCAGAACTTTAAGGAAACAAAAAACAGAAAAGAGAAAGGCAGCGTGAGCAAGGATTTCATATCCGTGGGCCTTGAAATTGGGCCTGACGTAGTTTGGGCCTAGTTGAAAAATCAGGACACTTGAGGGTTGGGGCATGGTCAAACACAAGCCATATGTTTGAATAAAAACTGCAACACCAATGGTGGCCCAAATGGAAAAATAATATTACCACATGGTTATTAGAAATTCTATTGTAGATACGTTATACAACAAAAATGATTTATCATTTAAAATATCAAAAAGTTCATCGATTAAATCGAAAGATTCATTATACATAGGTTAAAGATTCATTATTTGACCCCAAAAAAAATCAGAACTCAAAATTTAAAATTCATTCAATTTAAATGCATTAATTATATAAAATTAAGATTTTATTAGTCAAAAATGAAAAGGCTCATTGAAAATGTTTATCATTTAAGAGAAACGTTGAATAATCATTGAAAACTGAAACTGAAAAATAAAATACTCATCATTTTCAAAATAAATGGTTCATTATTTTGTTAAGTAAAAAAGGTGCATTGTTCGAAGATGAAAATTCATTGAAGGGTATGTATTTACAACTCAAATTTTTAGTCAAGTATGTGCTAAATGTATGAATATAGAGCATCTAATTGATGCTAATTAGTAAATAGCAACCTGAGTATTCTCTGTCTTTTTCATCACTTTCTATTCGAGATAACTATTTACGCAAGAACAACAACTCTGGTTAAATGGACAAAAAAGAAGGGGTTGTTTGTTTCACTTTCACCTGGGGTGAAGTTAGTAGGTGACATAGAAGAAATTTCCATGGTCGGATAAGCAACCGAGAAGATTCGATCCTTTAATTAAGTCTCTTCTTTTCTCATTTGATTCTTATTTTTTAAAATTATTTGCATGCTTAAAATCAAATAAAACAATCCATCGATCCCAAGTTATAAGCAATGGCGGATCTAAAGTTTTGAACTAGGGATGTCCACCTACGAACATTTATCACTATGTGTACTATAAAATAAAGTTTAAACAATACATCAAATATTACAATAATTTACTATAACCATTGTCCTTCACGGTTTTTCATTTTTGAAATCAATACATGATAGAATCACTTGAAATTGAGTCAAATACATCTTTTTTTATATAACAAACCAAGCAATCGTTCAAAACGAATCCCACATACCAAAGTCTATTTTTTATGATTTTCATTGCCCAAAAAGCTCTTTCCACGGTCGCCGAAAAGACAGAAAGCAACACATTATTTCACCCAAGAGCTAATATTGTCATGACAGTATGAAACCATCTATATTTTCATGCTTCACTTTCCATTTAAAATATGTACATGAATTCATCAATGCAAAACAATAATCATGCATTCTCCAGTGAACTCAAAACAAATTTCCAATTTTGATCAACTTGAACCAGAGGCTAATCAAATGGGAATGGACCATTGGAGCAAACACATCCTTCGCCTCAAGACACCAACCCCACAAAATACAAGGAGGAATCAAACTTAGGTGGAAATTTGGAATTCTAGGAATGTTCATCAAACAGTTAACAGTGGCAAATCTGCACAAAATTGATACTTAATTGCACAATCAAAATTGTCCAGGAATCAAACTGAAATTGGGCATGAAAAATTAACCAAAAAAAGAGAAAATTTTGGAAAGGACAAGACAAATGTAATTGATTGATGAGTCAAACGCTCGAACGAGAGGCTTGGCGCCGAACAACTTGACTAATCAATCTCTATCTACAAAACATAAGTTGAGAAGTAAGCAATTAGAAGTAATTCAAGCCCCCCTCCAAAAAAAAAAAAGTGTGACCTAACCTGCTGCCTGCTAGTTGGTGGTGCCGTGGTGGACAGGTCGCTGGGCTTGGCGACGTCTGGTCAGGCTGTGTCCATGGTCGGTGATGGCACTATGGCATCCGCAGTGGGGCTGAGACCTGAGAGGGGTCGACGTGGTGTGGTGAACGTGGAGGAGAGCAGTGAGCGCGAGAGGCTGTGAGGGGTGTGTCCCGAGGAGGCGCTTGCTGCCCGGTCGAAGAACGTAGAGAGTTGAGGAGTAAGGAATTCTGGGGCCTCTGGGCTAGTGGGCTTCACAAATTAATTTTTGTTTTTTGGGAAGAAATAAACAAAGGAAGCGTTAGGATGTTAAATTGGGCCGCTCTCACCACAAGCGGCCCACTAATGAAAGTCCAAGCTAGCAAGTCTTCAACCCTTAAGGTCAGCAATTTGCAGTTTTTTAGGGTCTTTTTAAAGGGTGTCCACCCATAAGATATTTAATGCCTTCAAATAAGTTGATTAAATTTTTTCTAGGGCTCAGGGTGTACATTACGGTTTGAAGTTATACTAGGATTGTGATTTTAGCAAATGGAAAACTTCAACACTTAGGAAGGGAAACATAAATTCGGGAAAGGGTAGAGAAATATTCTTTTTTTTTGGGGGGGGGGGGGGAGGGGGTTGTGCAGTACTTTCTTTCTAGAATGTTTTCTTTTACGCGCCCTTGGGATGGTAAATGGAAAAGTCTCATAGTATATGTACACTATACTTTTAAAGTCGTGTTCGGAAAAGTTAGTATGGAGCTTGTGAGAGGTGCATCCGTACCATGCGTACATTACACTTTGAAGTTATACTAGGAAAAAGCTTAATATGGAGTGTATAAGATAATTTTTTTTTCCTTTTGTTTTTTTTGTTTGGGGGGGGCAGTTCAATTCTTAACCCCCCTCCAAAAAAATAACGTAGGCTCATCTAATCAAGGCATTCATAAATATTATGTCCGGTGTGTGACAAGGCAACTTTTGTCAAGGAGGAAAAGATTAAAGATCAGACCATCACCCACATATATGTTCTTTATAAAGTTAATTACGTTCAATATCACTTCGTAATGTGGTTGACATCGTCAAGGAAAGTGTTTATACTCTACATAAATTTCTACATTCTCTTAGACATTAAAAATATTATACTCTACATAAATTTCTACATTCTCTTAGACATTAAAAATATTATAAATGTTCATAAACTTTTGAGGATAAAAATGTGTTGATTGGAACTATGATAAAAATGGCGAAAATATAGTAATGTCAATACAATTCCATGAATCATCGTACAACAACAGAATGTAAAATGTGCTTTCAAGGTGTTGTCTTTATTATATGATTATTTTAATTCAAAAAGGAATAATTTCTCAACACTAAAATGCTCTGTGTAAAACACGAATTTATGTTAGTATAATATAATTACAGTATAATAGCAGGGTTTTGAGCATATTACTTAAGCCCTATTTGACAAAATTAGTTGTTTAGGTAGTGGATAAAGACTCATGTAACGGACAGCTATTTAGGTAGTTGATGGCGTTTGTAATTTAATTATTAACGGATAGCTGTTTAGATGAGCTGTTGAAATAAATATGTTTGGTAAATTTAGCTATTGGGTTAGTTAATTAATGTAAATTCACGTAAAAGGATATAGATAATATCCAAATATAAAATTTACAAATGATATTTTTTGGCCAAAAAATATGAAACCCCACTTCTAATGCCAAAAGCTAATGCTAGTCTTTTCAAAAACACTGTTTAAAATGACAAACGCTGCTTGAAACACTAGTCAAAATACTAGGTCATCGAACACTAAAAATTGACTGATTAGTGTATTGACTTGGTCAAAACACTAGACACTACTCAAAATGCTATTGCCGAGTACGTCTTTCCTAAGGACCCCAGTTTTAACTAGTAGGTTAAAAACCAAAATTTCATTGACTGATATAATTATTGAATATTGATATAGCCAATACTCACAAATTTCATTGGGAGTGCATAAGTTGCGGGGGGGGGGGGGGGAGTGGGGCCTCTACTGAGATTACGAAGAAGATGAAAGTACAAATATTTGACAGACTTTTATTGGAGCAAAGCAACAGATGTTGTTTGCATAAAATGAAAGTAGACAATTTCAACCATTATTTTAGAAATCCCGTTTTTTAAAATTAAAGAAAAGAAGAAAATAACCATTAAATTTATCTATTTGAGGGAAGTTCTAGAGAGCTTGAGAAGCCTACTCACCACTTGTTGCTCCATTATGGGTTACCCAACTTGGGTTTAATTAGGTCCAAGTTGGGGGGATATAATACCAAAGGAAAAAGGATTTGTTAGTGCATATTTTTGATTCCCTAATTAAATGTTTTAGTCAAAAACGGTGAGTCCAACTTGCCCAACTTGAAGACAGAATATTAGCCATGTGACTTGCAAATTGATCAATTTTTATCCTATTGTTCTCTTTCTTATTTTTTAGACACATCTTGTTGAAATAATGACAATATTAATAAAATAAAATAGACAAAAAAAAAGGAAACTGTGGAATAGATAAGCTGACAAGTGACAACCCAAAAGGGCCACAATAGGAAGGCCTCACTCCTCAAAGCGGAGTACTTGCATTGTAGGTTCGGATCCAATGATCCATATATCGTATATCCGTTGATGCGGTGTAATTTGGGCTATATAAATTGTATTTATTTGAAAATGGGACATGAAAATAGGAAGTAGGCATTAAAAAATAATTAAAAAAAACGAATGAGTTCCTCTTTTTTATTTTAACTTTTTAATATTGATTCTTCATCAATTAACTCAAATTATTGTCAACGTAAAGAGGTCACTTTCATATTTAGTTGAAAAATATCTCAGATTCAGACAAATCACCCAGTAACATTAGCATATACTTTTATACCAGTATTAGAAAGTGCCGACATTTAAATGAAAATTTACTCAAGTGTGGTTCATATAATACTCAATAATTTTGGGTCAATTTTTTTTTATGGTATTATAGTCCATTTTGCTTCCAAAAACAATAAATTCCCCTCGCAACTTGTTTCCCATTTCAAAAATGAACTCAAAAGGGGGAAAAATGGGTGTGCCCTAGATTTTATTTATTTTTTCATAGGCATCACATTTACCATACAGAAAGTGACTGACCGCAATTGGCCCCTCTATCCCCGTGCTTTTGGGCCCTCGTCTCTCCCCACCAAGAAAAGGGCTCATAACTTCATCTTCGTTTTAATGATCATGGCCAATATATGATATTATTTGTGTTAGTATTACAGGACCATGACTCTTTTCTCAAAAAAAGGGTCTGATAAGATGTGTAACACCATCACTTATAAGTTTAGAATCTTTCCATCACTTATCTAACATAAAATTTTTATCCATGAGTCATGACATTAGATATCTGTCTCCTGTGAAATCACATCCTAGTATCAAGTGTCTTTCACCTCCTTTTTCCCCCCTCCAAATATAAACTGTCTTCTTTTTTTCTCCAAATATACAGTGGAGAAAGAGGTCAGTATATGATTACTTGAAACCCTTATTGTCCTAAACTAAACTATCAATATCAATCATCTGATAAAGTTGTTCCTGATAAAGATGCATCGATACAGGCAGGATTCAAAATTAAAGCTCTTTTTTCCTGTCATCGATACAGGCAGTGGTGGAAAAACTAGTTCCGCTCGACAATAACACGAATAGTACAAAGAAGTACTTAAAAATTTATGTTGGATGACAGAGAAGTTGGCTTGTTGGAATTGCATTGTGATTGTGTAATGTCTGGCACAAGAAACACCACAATCACATGTTGGAACTCATGAAAAGAAGAGCGATGAGTGTTACACTCAAACTGACCTCTTTCGGTTTTGGCCCTTTTCCTACTCTCGTACCCCAATTCCAATGGGGAAGATATACACATTTTGAAACTCAAATTGCAAAATTTTTGTTGCTAATTATGTCAACGTTTTAACTTGATCTTGACCGACACACAATCGTCCTCAAGTTGAAACACCAACATAACCACTGGAAAAGACGTCGTGACTGGATGAAACCTTCTGTTTTCTGCCTTGCCTTGCCTTCTCCTACTGTTGTTGTCGTCCTTGTGGCTATTGGTTCTGCTAATGGCACTACTTGCCCCTTCGTGCATGTCTCCCCTTCCCTTTCTCGGTCCTCCCTGGCACTGCTCTACCTGTCTTCAAATTCACCACAGAAGGAAAACGGGGAAGAAAAGTCATCATTTTGGCCGATGAGTTTTTACACGTTGCCGTGAATTCAACATCGAAGGAGAAAAAAGGCGAAGGGAGCTAAGATGAGGAGGTATGACTTACAGGGTAGTGTCACTTACCCTGGTAACTCAATCCACCTAACTGATCAAAATTTTGCCACTCACTCAATACCGAGATTTCAAAATTTTTGCTTAATGGAATCCTGTTAACAATGGTTGATCACCAGGAAACACACAGATCCTGTAATCACAACCAACTCGACCGACAATAAAGTTGGAGATCTAACAAAAAACCCAAAAAAAAAAGAGAAGTAAATTTTAATCAAATTAGTTGCCATTCCGCCTCCTACAAAGTATTCTTAGGTTTCGTGGCAGATACTTGAACGCTTTATTTGACATAAAGTGCTTGTATGAGACACTTTAATGTTGACACGATTATTTGACATTCGATGTTTAGACTGAAAGCGCGTGGAATGATTGGAAATGGTCAAGTCTGATGCCTAGACACATATCCATCTCAGACGCTCTTAGCTGAGTCCAAGTAACATACTTCAGCTTACATGCCCACTTTAGTCCCCAAATTGGTATTTCAAACTGGAACCAGCTCATCGACTTGTTATGCTAAATGGGTTGAGACAGGGGAAACATCTAACAAAGGAAAGATTTGTCGCTTACCCCTACGCAAAAATTCTGAAAATGGCCATTGAAGGATGAAGACCCTTCTCCATTGTTCAATTCTGAAGAACTCCGCTTGTAGTTGTTACTTGTGAACGAACTTCCCATAGAACTAGAGTATGGAGAACAAGAAGGGATTGACCCGTTTAAAGGTGAGGGAAATGCATCACGGACATCTGTCTGAAACATCTCTTCGAACAGCTCCTGCAGTTGCTCGAAGCTCTCTTCCCCGTTCTCCTGTAAAAATCCAAAAAATTGAAATAATTACTCCCTAATCCTTCTTGCTTGTTAATTTCCTATCATTTTGGAAGCTTCAATGTTAAAAAAAAAAAATAAAATGGCAGAATAAATGTACTCCCCAGTCTCAATTCCCTCCCCCCCAAAAAAAAAGCAAAACAAAAAAAGGAGAGGAAAAGAAAAGAAAAAAGAAAGACGAAATGACGACACGCAATGTCCTGATGGTTCGTTCATGACGGAGACATTGCTATATGCATTAGTCTTCTCAATGGACCGCAATGCCCAAATATCTGCTAAAAGTTGTGGTTTACCCATGGATGCATATGACACATCCTCCTCACTAACGGCATAATCTGCTCAGTTTGATTTAAGCATCTACATTTATTACGCTTCCAGATTTTCCCAGATTCCATATCAATGCTTATTCGAATTTACCGAGAATTTAGAAGTCACATAATACCATGCACAGATGCACTCCCAAATTATTTCATATCGACCTCATGTATCTAGATTTGCACAATCATCACCTAAAAAATCTGGATGTGTACATACACACTCCGAGTTCAAATTTTACATAATAATCTTTGCAAATTCTAAACGAAATGAAGCAAAACAAAATAGAAGAAGATATGATCAAGAATCTGATGTTTGACATGGATTCAAAAGGCCCACACCTAGCGACACCGACTACAAGGGGAACCACAGGAGGCATCATTTTCCGAGATTGAATGAAAAATCTAAGGATAGATGTGATTAAGAAGCTGAATATGTGTTTGAATGTGACCCACAACCACAAAGTGTAAAGCAAGCAAAACTACTAACCACAACAAGACATTTTCAAGTGTACCCATTAGGAATCGTGAATGAAATCAGTAAGATCACAACAAAGGTACAAAAATTAGTAACAGAAACGACTTACGATGTCTTATGCCATGATGACGACACCAAATCAATGGCCCAGATTATGTTAATGATTCCATAATCAACCAAAGAAGATCATGTATAGTATAGAGACTTACACTAGGCTTGGTTTCGCTCATCATGGCTACCATCTCATTCAAAAACTCGCCCATGCCCTGCACAATACCGTACGATTAGCCGAGTCAAAGTTTAGTTTCTTCATCCACACCCCGGGGGGCTGTCAAATGATAAACCGTAATTACAGATCATGACTTAACACGCATAGCATCCACTTGGCCTGACGCAAACTTGACTACTATCTCATACTAAAGCCGCCATGACCACTTGATCTCTATCTTTGGGAAACAGAAAATACAATCTCAAACTACATTCCATAGCACATTACCACACGTTTAGCAATATCATGGCATATCCGGCGCCCACCTATGGCAAGGCAGCAGACTCGCAGGGCCCACAATCATGTGAGTCGGATCCCTCGAGCAAGGGACATTATCAACATGAGAAGAGACCCTAATTGTTGAACAACAAAATAATCCGAAAGTGACAAAAGCTCCTACTTACGGTACCTAAGTAAACGGCTACATACATCGGATCACCCCACCATGGTCCTTAATCATGGTCCAGAATCCAAAGTCTACGAAACATACATGACATAGGACACGCAATGCGAGCCCACTAGCTCATGGTTACAACTCACAAATTACAATTATGAAAATGTCAAATCACGTAACACAAAAGTCCAAAAAAAACTTATCGAAAAAATTCCACTTTTCTTGTTTTTTTCATCGAAGCAATTATACAAAACCATAAAGAAATCCATGAACCCCAATTTAATTGGGATCCCCTCTCCTCATGTCAGTGAAATCTATGCAAACCTTGATTGAATCCAGACTTCAAACTAACTCTCAAATTAGACAACCTAATTAAAGTGACACAAGCCTCTTTTGGGTGAATCCTCTGCACATCTTGGCCCAGTCACATTTTCTAGATTTCGTGATAAGACGGTCTCACACAAGACAGACCCAACAAACTATCAAAAGCGATAAGGAAAAAAAGTTAAATTAGGAAAAAGGAGGAACTCACATCATTATTTTCGTCATCGTCATTATCATAGATCCCAACGTCATACAGCAACCTTTTAGTCTCATCAGACAGAACTGTTCCAAGAAAGCCAAAAAAGATCCACAAAGGCATCTGAACTATTAAGTTTTCATGTAAATAACCAAGAACAAATGCAGACATAATATGGGGCTTTCTTTTCTCTTTTTCCTTTTTTCCGGGTTTTTAATAACCGGTAATAGAGTCGAGTTACTATTAACCCATTACAGATTTGCACTAGTTCAAAAGCAAACAATGGTAAGCAAGCAAACATCGTTTTGCATTAGATTAGAGATAAGAGAAAAGGAAGGAGCGGTGAAATTACCAGAATAGGCTTCCTGAATGGCCTGGAATTTCTTCTTAGCTTCTTCAACGAACTTGGAGTTCCCTGAAGCCGAGCACCGATCTGGGTGCCATCTCTACCAACAACCAAAACAAAGATAAAGACCAGTTTTTTGTTCTCTATTTAGAAATAAAGGCTTAATTTTTCAGAAATTAATAGCATCAAAAATAAGAACAAAAACAGAGGGGCAACAAAACAGAGAGATACCAGGGAAACTCGCCCCAAATTACACCAAACAAAAATGGCTAAAAAATTTCCCAAAATTAACATGCAAAGCTTAAAAATTTGATCTTTCAGAATCCCATGGTCCAAATTTGATAATCAGAGATACCCAGATTTCAGCGAGGGAAAAATCAAAGAAAAATTCTTGTTTATTCACTAAAAAGAGTAGAATTCTAACCATAGCAAGCTTCTTATAAGCAGTTTTGAGGTCTGAAGGCGTGCATTCCTTTTCAAGTCCCAACACCGCATAGAAATCATTACTCTTTCTGTCTCCTCCACCCGCCATTGTTCTTCTCTAAACTTCCTTCAGGGCTTGGTGTGTTGTTTCTTCAAGTCGACGAATTTAGATGAAATTGGGTGTTATATGAGCTATAAAAACACTACAAAAAGGCTTCAAAAATTGCAGCCTTTTTTTTAGTATTTATTTATATAAAATAAACATACGCAAATGGGGCTACATGATTTTGAACACGGAACCTTTTGGCAAAGATTGGGAAGAGAAGAGGAGAGAGAAGGCGCTAAGAGGGAGCTCAACACCTTCTGCAACACTAAAAGAAGGCTCCAGAAACAGAAGGGGGTTTTGATTTAAATAGTTTTTTGGTTTTTTTAAAAGGAGAAAATCAGGAGGTATGCATGAATTTAGAGAGGGCAAGAATAGGGTATTTTCTCCCTCTTATAGCAGTTGATGAAGATTTTTTTCTGGTTCGGGGGGGGGGGGGGGGGGCAGGGTGGAGGGGATATTTTTTTTAAAAAAAATTGTGGGTTTGGGGTTGCTATGAATATGTGTTAAGATTGTTTGTATCCAGAAGGTTCTGCTCAAGTGTTTTACAACTGGTGGTCCATCAATAAAATTCAGCTAATTCCAAGAGTATTTTTTTGTAGGAAGAAAAACAGTGGAGATAGAAGGGAAAGGTTCAATCATATTTTGGCTGTCTCATGTTCGATTCTCCCTCCTTCGTTGCAGTCTACTATTTTCGGGAGACCTACACAAATATTTTACTCTGCTATAGAGACAGCTTTTTTTTTTCTTTTTTGGATCAAATGGAGACTGCCAATCAAACTATAGCTTTATGAAATATCAGTGGAGGGTTTAGGTTTTTTTTTGGGGGAAAAAAAATGCTAAAGATCTTACCCTGGGGCCCTATCACAATATTGTTTAGTGTGACTTAGGTCATGTTCAGCAATAGTATTTTAAGTCATGTTTAGTATTTTGATCAAATTAAGAGACTAATTAGTTAATTTAAATGTTTGGTAATCTAGTGTTTGGATTAAAATTTCAACTAGAGCTGCGTAATAGGTCGTGTCGGGTCGGGTTCGTATTCGTGACGAACTTAAACGGGTTGAGAATTCCTCGATCTGAACCTAACCTATTTATTAAACGGGTTGAAAAATCTTGACCTGTATCTATTAAATTTTTAAACGGGTTGACCTACTTAAACCGTTTAAGATAAACAAGTCAAGTTTAATTGCTTAATTAACGATTTACACATTTAACATTTTCAACTAATACGTAATGAAATTGTTAAAAATTAAGTTTACATATCACATTGAATAATTACTCTTTAAAATTTCCCTAATTCATCATAATTCACAATTTTTAAAAAATTTTATATTCTTAATTATCTAATAAAAAGTAAATGGATAAATAACAAATGATAAAATGAGTTGACTTATTTAACTCATTTAATTAAATGGATTAAATAGATACTTTTTCGTGTCGAGAATCTCGACCTGAGCCTAACCCATTTAATTAAACAGGTTGAACGTATCGGCTCATTTAATTAAACGGGTCGAAAATTATAACCAAACCCACTTAACTTTATGTCGGTTTCGGGTCGATAATCGTGTTGGATTAGCTTTTCTCAACTCTAATTTCAACTAGGGCTTAACGTTTCAAGCAGTATTCTGAAAAGCTAATAGTATTAGTTTATGGCGTTTAAAAGTAGTAGTTTATATTTTTTGGCCAAAAAAGACCATTCAAAAATGTCATCTTTGAATATTATCTGTATCCATTTATACCAATTTATATTAATCAGCTAATCTAATAGTTAAATTTACCGAACATATTTGTTCCAACTGCTCATCTAAATAGTTGTCCACTATCTGAACTTCTGTCTACTATCTGAACCTCTATCCACTATCTGAACTCTATACGCTATCTAAACAACTGATTTTGTGGAATACGGCCTTAGTTGATGAAGAAGGAGAGAAGGATTAGGCACTAAACCTGAAACAATATCTTATGTCTAAATGTGTTGTTATTTTGCCATATATACATTCAATTAAGGTGTTTGCACGTGTCAATCTGCTCCATCCTCCTCACGCACCCACGTTTGAATTTGGGTGGAGACCTTTATTTGCCAATTAATTGGAAGAGGGGGGTGTGTGGGTTGGGCCTTGGGCCCTGGCGGCTTTGTCCTCTTCTCCTGGGTTGGTTGGCCTGTTGGGTCTTCCTTAAAATACGGAGCCTAATAAGCGTCCCATATTTACCATTATAAAAAAAAAAAAAAAAAAGATGTTTAATTTCCACATACCAAATCCAAGATTTAAACAACATGATCTTCAAGTGGAGGAAAAGAGCTTGTGCTACAAGCACTTTTGCATGAAGGGCTTACGTATGTGTGCTTAATAACCGTTCGTACATTTGACACGGAAAGAAACAGTCACAAGTAGCCAAATCAACATCCAGGTGACAAAACCACCATAAAGAACAAAACAAAAGAACCAGACCAAGGTACTACCTAGCATGTCTATTGTGTATGGTGTATGCTCCTTCCATGTTCGAGAGCAAAGTGCTACCCTCCACCTGATTGAGTGACATAGTGCAATTGTATTAATGTCTTGGTTGTCTAAAACCACCCCATTCCTAGCATCAAAATACTCCAAGTTACCGCAAAGAGTGTAGCAATCCAAAACTTATTTCTCACCACCCTTCTGGTTATCCAGCTCTCATAAAATTATTTATATGTGGCAGCATATGTAATGGGTTGACCAATTATGACTATTCTAGCACGATCTTTTTTTAGGAAGATAATGAAAGTAGAGTAATTACACTTGGTCTCCCTAATAAATATCAATAAGGTGTTGTTTCTTTATAAATGTGCAAATTTTCAGCTAACTAAATAGACAGGCACCAATGATTGAGCATGAATCTCATCTTGGACAAACAAATTGAACAAAATTCATCAATTGTAAATTTATTATTGATGTTTTACAAAAAGTTTCAGATCATCATAGACTTGTTATGGACGCATTAGCTTCTTTGAAAGTCAACTTGAGTTGGGCTAAATCAAGTCATTTTAAGTGGTTAATTTAACCCAACTTTTACTTGGTAGTAGATTTGAATTCCGTGTTACATACAGACTTCATAAAATGTTTAACTAAGAATCTCAACATATTGTATCCTTTGCTCTATATTCTTATAAGATGTTGCGATATGTACATTAGTTTTTGTAAGAAACTTATCATACTATGACTACATATCAGCGAAGTTTTATATTTTTAATAATCTATATTTAATATATGATCAATCGCAATATTAAATCTCACATTTAAATTCATATATTAATTACATCTTGTTTGTTTTTTTTCTATTAATTGTATGTTTATGTAACATTGATGTGACAACTATATGTTCAAACCTCATCTTCAACCGCAAGATACACTCACACAGATATGACATGATAAGTTATCTAGTCAATAGAGCCGAATGTTTACCAAACTAACGTAAAATTTATTCCTTATACCAAAATCAATATGGATATATGTCAATCGAAAATTTTCTCGGCCACAAATTCTCTCTCTCTCGTTTTTTTTTTTTTTTGGGTTGTAGATTATTGAAATTTAAAAAAGTAAAATGAATGTGCAAGAACGCAAAATCGCTTCGTCCGTACAACCTGAGATTTTTGAGAGAGAGAAAATGAATAAAAATCGTAGCCAAACGATTCCAAACTTTTGGTGTGTTCTTGAAGAGGGAAAGTATATATCAAGTTGGGTTGGGGTCATGGCGAATAAAAAGCAAAGGGTCAAATCCAAAGCATGCTTAGTGGGGCCCGCCCTATGGCTGTGATCAATTTGGCAAACCCCAAAAAATCAATGGGACATCGGATGCTACAATAGTCAGTCCTCTCAACTTGGTCTCTCATCCCGCGCTGAAAAAAGCTGATCCGATATAATTGTTGGTTCAAAATCGATATGAAGTTAAGTGAGTTTGAATATAATATTTTAATCCATTTAATTAAATAAATTGACATATTTAATCCGTTTAATTAAATAAGTTAGATTCAGGTCGAGATTCTCGACACGAAAAAGTACCTATTTAACTCGTTTAATTAATAGGTTAAATAAGTCAACTTATTTTTTCATTTGATATTTATCTGTTTACCTTTTTATTATATAATTAAAAATACAAAAATTTAAAAATTGTGAATTATGGTGAATCGAATGAGTTTTAGAGATTAATTGTTTAATGTGATATGTAAATTTAATTTTTAACACTATGTAATTACGTATTAGTTGAAAATATTAAATGCGTAAATTGGTAATTAGGCAACTGAACACGGTCTGTTTATCTTAAATGGATTAAGCAGGTCAACCCGTTTAAAAACTAAATGGGTACAGGTCAAGGTTTTTCAACCCGTTTAATAAACGGGTTAGGTTCAGGTTGAGGAACTCTCAACCCGTTTAAATTCGACACGAACACGAATCCGATCTGACCTGACATGTTACCCAGCTCTACTCTCACCCTATCTTACTTTTGTGGTTAGGGATGGGAGTTACATTCAAATTTAAAAAATTCGTCCCAAATCCGCCCTGTTTATAACAGGTATGGGAACGAAAAATTGGAAAAAAATGGATATGGGGTTGGTGCATTGAAAACACGTATGGATACGGGTAAGGGTATAGGCGTCACTCGTCCCATACCATACCTACGTCGTACCCGAATTTTTTTGGAGGGTAAATAAACTGTTGAGTAGAATTTTGAACTTCGAACGTTGGTAATTTATTTATAAAAAAAAATCCATACCGCAACCCATCCTCAACTATGAAATGCATCAATTTGTCTCGCTCACTTACTATACCGATACATAAAGTCACGTGACTCACGACTCGCAAATCTAAAATTCTAGCTCATTTGTTGTATCCTTCGCTCTCTCATTTCGATCATTCTATAATGTAATTTTTTATTTATGAGTTAAGTATGAACTATTGAATCCAATGAGTATTGTATTTCTTTAGAACATTTTGCCTAGTTGAATTTAATTTTATGAATTTCTTTAGGTAAAAGAAATTATCGTACCCAATGGGTATTATATCATAATATATGTCTATACAACAACACCTCCCAATGTGTATCCCACTTTCACGGGGTCTGAGGAGATTGTAATATATGTATGTACCCGAATAAAACCCGAAATACCCGAAATACCTGATGGGTATGGGTGTGGGGATAGATTTTGAACACGCGATGGGTATGAGTATAGGTATGGGAATGAATTTTGAAAATAGGTATGTGTGCGAGTATAACTCCACCCGTCCCGTACCCACCCCACGCCTATCCCTATTTGTGGTCGTATACTTTTACGTACACCTTTCTCCACGTGATTTTGAGTCCCCCGGGGATTATGTATAATCTCAAGCTTTTGATACTAACCTTTGCTTGTTCATTTCAATAGTTAAAATTAGTATTAAAGAATAAGTAGTAGAAATTTAACGGTAAGTGATACGAAGCGATTAAGAATGATTAGATGTGGTCCGAGATAGGAGCTCACCATAAGGGTGGGAAGCACTATGGAATAGTAAGGCGCGATATGCTGATATTGCGGATGGATGACGGATCTGGCAACTGATTAACCAAATGGATCCGGTTGGGTCAAGCACAATTTTTAATGAGTCAGATATCGTTACATAAGTTTGATAATGAACGTTAAAATGAACAGACCTTTAGATACATGAATTTCTCGGCGAGTATTAATCAATTCAATTAATAATTTTTTTTGTAAAAACTAAAACTTTGTGTTCATTAATGTTTATCTCAGGCCCTGTTCTATTTCGCATTTTTAGAATTTAGCTAAGAGCTTACATCTCTCTACAGCTTCTTACATCTCCTTACAGCTCCTTACATTTCATTACATTTCCTTACATCTTCTTACATCTCCTTCCATCTTCATATATCTTCTTACATTTCATAGATTTTCTATAATATTTATTTATTTTAGTTGCAGAAATATGTATATTTTTTTAATTATACTACCAATATACAAAATTTATAAATATCTTATAAACACAACATTTACATAAACATAGAAGCATAATATAACGACGTAAATTATATTTGAGTTTTAACATAAAATATATATTATTATAGATGACCATACATTTATTTATATTTAAAATTATTTACTTAAAATAGAAATTTATTTGAAGAGTTGTATTCAATTTTATCAAAAAAGTTTGTTTTTTTTTTATGCTTTGCTTATTCGATCAAACTAACGTTCATATAAAAAATCTTGGACGAAATTTTATTCACCAAATTTATGGGGATTAATATATTTTATTGTTGTATAATTAACTTAATTAATTGATTATTTTTAATAAGCATATTATTTTAATATTATTATTTTTCATCCAAAACGTTTATTTTAAAACAAATTATACTATACAACTCTTCAACAATTCAACAGCTCCTTACATCCATCCTTACAGCTCCTTACAGTTTTTTACATCTTCTTACATCTTCTTACAGCTCCTTACATCTTCTTACAGCTCCTTATATCCCTTTACAGTTTCTTACACCGTCTTACATCTCCTTACATCTATCTATGTATCTAAAACGCGAAATATAACAGGCCCTTAAACATCCTAAAGACGTTAGGAAAATAATCAACGATGTATTCACATATTCTATTTTTTATAGGTCAACAGCAATTTAACAGTGACAATAAAGAATTAGAGACTTTTGAAAGAAGATAGTGGATGCAAAACACAGTACAAGAGAGTTGGAGCCAATAATATAGGTAAGGATGATGGTGAAATGTGATTTTTATTTGATAAAGATAAAGATTGGATGGGGGTTAATGATTGAGGAAGGATAACTCCGTGACGTTCATATCTTGTCACCCCTCGAGTTTGTAAAGTATAAAGATTCGAACTGGTGACTGATCGGAGAAGGGGCCTTCAGTTAAGAGTACCTATTGCTATTAATGAACATGGATTTAACTCACTAGGGACATGATTAAATTAGATGGCAACCCTGAAAGTATCTAAGATTTGACTTCAGATATTTATTACATGATAATATCTAGCTATAATTATCTCATGGTTAAATAACCAAGCTATCATGTTCCCTTTTTTTTTTTTTGGATAGTTTCTGTGTTACATAAAATATATATGGTACATAATATCCCATAAATCACTAAGATATTTGTTGGATGGAATCCTCTTTTTCTATTAAATATATATTTTATATATTTAAATTCCAAAGTTTAATGTTAAAAAATTCTATAATTTGGGTCCTTTTTTTCCCAACATATCATTAGACGTTAGTACTTCTCATTCAACACTAATAAGAACTTATCAAGCAATCAGCACTAATCAGCACTTAAATCAAATTTACTAGTTATAATTGTAGCACTAGTTAGTGCTTATCAGTATTAATCAACATTGATTAACACTTGTCAACGTCAATAAACACTCATTAATACAGATCAATAATAAATTACTTATGATAAATTAAAAAAGAAGAAACGGTAGTACATCTCATACATCTTTTTTCAAGACGAGATTAGGAATCATCAGTTTAGTACAAAATAAATCTATTTCTTTTTTTTAATCACAATAAAAATGTACTATTATGCATTTATTGTAAGATACAAGTTTACTCAGATCACTAATTAAGGTAAAGGGCGTGTTCGGTACAATTAGCTGTTTTAGTAATGGTTAGCTGTTTTACTAGTTATTAGAGATCTTATTGTAATTAGCTGTGAACAACTAGTTGGTTAGTGGTTAGTTATTCAACTAGTAATTTAAAATAAATACATTTGGCAAATGTAACGGTTGAAGTAGCAGATTTATGTAAAATGACTAAAAAGGAAACAATAAATAAATATATTTAGTAAATAAAAAGAAGAATTTTGTAATTTGCAATGCAATCACTAGGTAAAAGTTCTTAAAAACTATTTTCATTAACTTTTGAGAAACACTACACAAACATCTAACAATTACCTCATGCACTACTTTACCGAACACTTTTAAGTGGCGGTTTATAACATTTTGACCACTACAAACCACTAACCTCTACCTCGACCCCTGTTACTGGACACAGCCGAAATCCATATAAACATTAATTTTCTTAAAAATGAATATCTAAACTTCACACGTTATCCAAGAAAGAAGAAACAAAGGAATTTTTGTTATTGCTGTCTCCGTCTTTCAAAAGTCATCAAAGTTTAGACGAATTTAAAAAAATAAAAAATATCATTTATTACTTAAATTTTCAAATAAATAATAATTTTCTTCCCTAATAAAATTTTTTAACAATATTTATAAAATATTTATAAATAATTTAATAACTTTAGTAGGACTGAAAAAATAAAAATAAAAAACAATTAGGTCAGTATTAAAAGATCAATCTAGCACTGCAAGTTGCAAGTTAATTCAATTCATTTCACTGGTGAGCAGGCACTAGCAGGGAGAATGTACTCAGGGCTCTTTAGCAAGGGGTAGCTGTCAATTACTGTCAAAGTGCTCAAACAACAGAGCAACAATTTCAAGAAGATTAACCAACAAGAACTTAACAGCCATAATTACCGGTCTAAATCCACCCCAAGCAACTTGCCCAAGTTGAGGAATTAATTCCGATATTATATCCACAAGGGCAATTTCAAATTAATTAGGCTTTTTTTTAATTTCTCGTTTGACTTTGATTAATGATCATAATAATAATACAGTTTTAATCTGCAATTAGTTATTAGGGCAAAAGGGTTGTTGGGATATTTTTAAAATTAAAACAGGTCAAATGGATCAAGTTGTGACAATCATTCATCAAAGTTGAAGTTTCCGACCACCTTTAATGTCACCTTTTCATTCAACCCTTTGGATTTTTTTTTAGTACTTTTGGTCGTCCTAACTCTGCCATCAAGTGGCCATGTTCTATCCATTAGTACTTTTTAGCTCCTTATGGAGGATACTAGAGATCACATTTATTGATAATCTTACGTTGATATTGACATATTGTATTGATTTTTTACGAGATTGAGATGCATTAGTTTTTAATTGCTCACATGTCAAAATCTATGTCATTTTAAATCTAAGAATACAATGAAAGTATTTTCAAAATTCATATATTTTGCTAAGTATTGTAAATCGATATGACAGTAGGCGATAGCTTTTTTGTTATTTTTGGGACAAGACAATATATATTGCCATAAGTTGGGAGCATGTCCTTTTCGCCTCATGAGAAATACTTATTGGTGCTTATTGCTAAAATATGCTAAAATATGTTGAATGGTTGAAGAAATTATAACTATGTATTTTCAATAAGTACTTAACAGTGCTGAATTATACTGAATGATGTTGAATTGTGCTAAAAGTTGATAAATACTGATGATAAAAACTTATGATAAGTCGAAAAAAACATATCCTAAATTACACTATAGGAGATTAGCAATACTAACAACATAGATGTTAACATCCAATGCAAGTGGAATTCATATACAAAGATAGTAATTTGACATTATGTACATATCATCAGTTAAACTTGTACAAATCCTTTTTTGAGTACCGCTACTATATGTGTTTTGTATACAAACAAGGATGTACGTTTCTGTAATGGATCCAATATCGATGAACTTGCATTTAGGCATGCTTAGTCCAGGAAGTATTTGGTAATAACAGCTGTTTGAAAAAAAATAACTGTTTGGGAGGATTTTAGCTATTTTGACCAAGTCAAATAGTTAAAGGATGTTTGGTAAAGAGCTGTTTACAATAGCCGTTTGGCTCCCAAAAGCTCTTTTTGAAAAGGTTATTCCCATTAACCTTTTGAGGAGAGTTTTTTTTTTTTTTGTGAAAATGACATAATTGTCTATAAGTTTGGAAAAATTACACATATCTCATTAAAAACTAATTCATAAATAAGGGCATAAATGAAAATTTACCAACATATTCTTTAGAAACAGTTAGTTTTTACCAAACACTTTCTCTAAAAATAGGTAATTCAAATAGCTAATATAAACAGCTAACAACTAACAGCTAACACAAACAGTTAACATCTAACAGCTAACAACTATTTGTCAAATAGGATCCTCGAATAGTACAAGATATGTGATCTTTTGCAAGTTCTCCAACTAGTATCGGAGTTGCATTACAGTACACTTTTTATTGTATGGTGCAGGATTTTTAAAAAGTTGTTATGAAATAGACTTGGATATATATCATCACAAGTCAAGTTGAGAAGAATTACATTTAGGAACCCAAGGACAGCAGACTAACTTAGCTCGTTTGACTTATTTTATAAATGTGCCAAGTATAATCGATTAGGACTTACAGTGATGTAGCTCTGCTGGTTAAGGATCCTAACGCATAAAGTTGAGTTGGTGTTGTGAAGGGAAGAAACATGGCTCTGTTTTTTCCATGTATCTATTAGCTAGAACTTTTAGGCGAATTATTGGGAGGACAGATCTTACTTTTGGTGACAGATGTTCCAGACATCCAATAGTTGTTGGAGATATTAGAATTTTATATAATTATTTATAAAATTTTAAAAGAAACAATCATAAAAATCAGTTGGTATTCATAATATTTTAGAGAGCTTGAAAAAGATATACTGGTATATAAAATTTCTGGATTCATCATGGATTGTAAAGGATTCATCATGGATTGTAAGTACATAGTTAGATCATCCTTTTACATTATTTGTTGCTGGAATTTTCTTCCTTTTTTTCTTTTGGAGGGTCACCAAGCCCTCTTTGATTCACGGAAAGCAGCTGTAAGGAGCAGTACTTGTTCAGTAGTTGTAAATATATGGGTAGTAAAAGAATTGTAAGGAATAGCGAGAATTAACAGCAAGTAGTGAAGAATAGTAAGGAGCAATATGGGGTGATAAGTATGTGCTATTGTTGAAACAAAGATGCCTAACCTAATGACCAAAAAGAAAAATTGAAGTCACCTTTCAGATGATTTGGGGAGTTAGTTTGCAAATGTTATATACCAAGAATAGTATATAAAACTGACAAAGTTAGGTTAGACTGCCTGTAATTCACCCCTTGGGATGTGGCCCTTCCTCGGACCCTGCGTGAACGCGGGATACTTATACACCGGACTGTCCTTTTTAGTGTATAAAACTTGGGACAAATTGCCGTCTAAGTATTGGGAAAAAGCGGCTATGTTATTTGGGATTGGAGATGCCAACTTCTACAAGTAGGGGCACACAATTTGGGAACAAATTCAATCCTAATTGTAGAATCTATGACGCTAAGATGGGAGACTACAAGAAGCGGTCAAAGCTGGATACAACCACGGTTTTCTTCAATTTTTATTTTTATTTATGTTTTAACTTTTTCAATTTTTAAGAAATGCATTCAATCCCTCATCAATTATTCACCATTTTTTAGAGCTTGCATTTGGAAATAGTTGATCTATATGAGAAGCGTTGTGTATTTAAGATTACAAAGTAATCTCAAGAGTACAATATATATATATATATATATATATATATATATATATATATATATATATATTATATTATATATATATATATATATATTCTTATACTATCTTTTTAGGCTGTCTTCCACTATTTTAATACCACATTTCTTTGGCCCATTTCCTTATGGTTTGTTGTTCTTATAGTTGTTGTAGTCGCGGTGGCAATAGCGGTGTTGTTGTTGTTATTGTTGTAGTAGTAGTTGTCATTATATTCTAAGCATCTTAACTTTTTTTCAATTTTTTTCTTTTATTTATCCAATAATCATTAGTGATCTATGACTCCACGTATTAATGTAGCTAGCAAATTGTAGCTCATTGAAACCAAACCAAATACAATCATCACAAATGACCTTACACATAGCCGTTAATGGGAATAAATGTAAAACCAATTTGGAGGTGCTTGGTAACAACAGCTGTTTAAGAAAAAATAACAGTTTGGGAGGATTTTAGCTGTTTTGATCAAGTCAAACAGCTAAAGGATGTTTGGTAAAGAACTGTTTGCAATAGTTGTTTGGCTCCAAAAAGCTCTTGTTGAAAAGGTTATTCCCATTAGCTTTTTGAGAAGAGTTTTTTTTTATGAAAATGACATAATTTTCATAAGTTTGGAAAAATTACACACAACTCATTAAAAACTAATTCATAAATAATGGAATAAATGAAAATTTACCAATATATTCTTTAGAACCAACTAGTTTTTACCGAACACTTTTTTTTTTAAAACAGCTAATTCAAACAGTTAATATAAACTGCTAATTAAAACAGCTAACAGCTAACTAGCTGTTTACCAAACAGCTAACAGCTAACAGTTGTTTGCCAAACAGGACCTTCATCCAAATCACACCGATGCAATTAGACATTTTTCTTTTGGAGAAGCTGTTCAGTAATATCATATAGCCACACAACGTAATGAAAACATATTTTTAAAGAAGAAAACGACAAGGTGTTTTTCTTTTTAAAAAAGTAAAAAAAATAGAAGTTACTACCAGATATGATAAAACTGATCTAGTGAGAAAGGCCCATCCATTGGACAGCAACAGACAGCAATCTATCCATGAAGGGGAAATAAGGGTGGACAGCAGTTGGACCTGGAGGCCCAAATTGAAAATCAAACTTGACACAACAGTGGCCCAAACTGCTCTCAGGGCCTGTTCTTTTCATGGATAAATTGGGATGGATAAAAGGATGAAGTAGGTTGAAGTGAATTGAAGTAGGTTGAGGTAGGTTGAAGTGGATTGACGTAGGTTGAGGTAAGTTGAAGTGAGTTGAAGTAGGTTGACGAGGGTTGAATTTTTTTTATGTGATATTTTGAACTTGGTTAAAATAGTGGAATTAAGTTGAAGTGGGTTGAAGTGAGTTAAAGTATGTTCAAGCAGGTTGAAGTGAGTTGAGATTGATATTTTAGAATTGATCACGAAAAGAATAGGCCGTCAGTCTCCAACTATTCATCTATTGATCAAAGTCTACTACTAGTCATGATTCACAGGAATTGCTAGCACAAGGCCCATGTCGTATCACCCTTCAAATTTTCGTTAATTCTGAGTAATTGAACTTACAAATCCCAAATCCAATTTGAAAATCAACATGTCATTCATTCCATGAAAGCAGATAATTGGATTAAGTAGTATAATTTTCTGACTACTAAAGTAGAAGAGCTAAATCATAATTTTGCTTAGTTATATGATTACGCATAAAATTCTTCTTTTGTTAACAAGATTGATCCATAAGCCGGTCTTTCTGTCCACAAACAATTATGTCAACAAGTTCTGTAGCATAATTCACGATGAATTATAGCGGTTAATAATTTAATTATTTTAATAAATGAGTACTCTAAATTAGAGGAGATAAGGACAAAAAAAAAAAAAAAGGGAGCTACTTAGTTATACAATTATGCATATAATTCTTCTTTCCTTAACAAGATTGATCTATAACCTGTTCTTTTTTAAATATCAATTATTGATGTAGGCATGAATTCTCGTTAAGTTGTACATAGTAAACTTAGAGCATTTTTTATTTTATTTTTCTCACTATTTAAAGTTGAATTAAGTTAAACTTCAAACCGTTTTCATTCTCTTTCAGTTTAAACTAAACTAAAAGCTTCATCTATTGTTTCTAATCTCTTTCGGTTAATCTTTTCTTATTCAAAAGCATATCATATATCATATATATCATATATATCATATATCGTATATGATATATATAATATAAAATTGAATAAGTTAACATGGTGATGATGTTTGTCATGTTATCATTATTTGCTTAATTTTTAAATAAAAAATATAATTTTATGACGCCTAATAAATGATCTTAGCCATATTATTAAATTTAACATTTATTCATCAATGTAATATACTAAATCGTGCAATTATCATTGGTTCTCTTTTACGTAATAAAGTTAATTGACAATTAGTATAATTTTAATTGGAATGTAAAAATCGAATTATATGTAAAGTAATTTTATTCTGAATTAAAAAAATGGAACAAATATCTCTATTGTTTTTTAATAAAATTTTAATTGATTTTTATTTCTAATTAAGTGATGGAACCAATTTTTTTTCCTCCTTTTTTGTTTGGTAAGTTATCATATGTCAATCTTTTATTTACATTTTGTCAGTTTTTCTTTTTTAAGATGATTAAATGGCTTCAATTAAACAAAGTTTTTTACTTGTTTATATTTGTAATAAATTTTCAAAATGTATATTAACTCATGATCATGCGAAACACGGGATCTACCCTAGTACTTCTAAAAAGGAATTCCTCCCTTTTCCTCCCACGTTATAGGTAGTCATCCAAGTTAAGGACCACCAAATGGGACACCACAAAGCAATTCAGTTAGTCGTAGTCTAGCCTTTCATCTTAAGCTACCATTGTTCAATCCCTATGCAATAAATTATTTGTTAAGAACTTAACAATTTTGGGGGCGTTTGGTAGACAGCTTTTTGGATGAAAATAGCTGTTTGGCTACAAGTTGGTGTTAAATAGCTATTCTAAGTGTTTGGTAAATAGTTTTTTATAATAGCTGTTTGGTCCCAAAAAGGCAAAAAGTTATTTTCAGAAAAGCTAAACTAAGTAGCTTTTTGGGATATTTCTTTGGATTATATTGTATAAATGATCAAAACAATCCTAAGTTAATTAAACTCATATCAATTGGCATCAATTAAAAAAATAGTCCTTGCTAGGCAAATGTGGTGGTCATTTCTTGTTGTAATTAGTATACATTATCAAACAAAAAATTAGCTTAATGAAATGTCCAACATTGTGTATATTTCAGATATTTGCACTTTTATCTTATCTTTTTTTTTTAATTTTTAGGGTGAGGAGTCAGATGTTTGCACATACATATATCTTAGAGACATTTTACACGAAGTTATTTGCACTTAATCATTATTCTTGGAATTCTTCCAAACCTCGGAGAGATTGTATATTTTATTTTATTTTTTAGGATTAACAAAGTTCAACAAGCCAATTTAAATTAATGAATTATATATAAGAAATATTTCAAATGTCCCATAAAATTTAGTTCATCTAAAAGATGAAAATGAATGAACTATTCAAAAGAAAAATTAGATTAACAATAAATTAAGAATCATGTTCAATTATATGGTGAATTTAATATATACGCATAAATGCAATTATACCAGATGTTTTGTTAGAAACAACAAATTACCGAACACTTTTTCTAGAAATAGATAACAAAAACAGCTGACTCAAGCAGCTGATTTAAACAGCTAATAACTAACAGTTAACATAAATATCTAACAACTAACAGTTAACAGCTAACAATTGTTTGTCAAACAGGGCCTTAGTATAGTGGAAAGTACATATACCCCCAAAAAATCAAAACTCTAGTTGGGTCCCAGGCTAACAATGGGTTAGGTCCACCTATATTATAATCTATTTATTTTGTTTGACCCAAATCTGGACACGATCCAGCTAATTGGGTCTGTAAAGATGATATGTAGATTCAAACTCTTTGGGTTTAGCAGGTTCATAGTTGTGTAGCGGTTCTAGACCATTTTATGATAGGAAAGCTAGCAAATGCCTGCAATTCACCCCTTGAGGTGCAGCCCTTTCTTGAACCCTGCGTGAATACGGGATGCTTGTGCAGCGGGCTGCCCTTACAAAGTATAAAGACGAAGTCAATCAAAATTTGAACACAATAAAATAATTCTTCCGCAACAAGCATCCTTTATCTACAATACCCTAGTATTCATTACGTTTTTTTTTTGTTCTTAAATTGGTCCTGGGTCGGATCTGAATGTTCAGACCAGGATCTAGACCTGACCACAACCAATAGGACCCGAACCCTCTTAAAACCCATCATGTCTCATTTAATAGGATCCAAACTTTTTAGTTTGTGGCGGATTTAACGGATCTTGATTGGGTATAATAGGATCCACTGTCATCCCTAAATGGGTCTAATACTAGGCCCAGTGGACAGGAGATTTGAAAATTTGAAGAGTTATCCTATGTGTGTGTGTGTGTGTGTGTGTATATATATATATATATATATATATATATATATATATATATATATATTTATATTGGTATTAGTTGGTAAAAAAGTCATAGCAAAGGCTCCTAGGCACTTAACACAAAATAGGTCTACTACTACATATTCTTACAACTTATAATCCAAACCAAATACCAAAAAGGAAAAAAAAACCAAGCCTAAAAAATGAAAGTAAACTACAAGTAAATTATGTGCCAATTGTAGATGATTCATGGAATTCTATCCTCTGACTGCCTTCATGAATAATAAGTCCTCGAAGAAAAATGCACATCACTTGCTTCTCTTCCTCTTGTTAGTACTTTCCCTTGCCCCTTTTTCCCCAACTTTGTTGTCAACATATGAATGCAATTGGCATCCACCATTTCACCTTCTCTGCTTTGCCCATATTTAGCTCTGAATTTCACATCCTATACCAAGTCCCTTTGTTCAAACTGTTCTTTTCCCTTCTTTTCTCGAAAACTAGCTCTTATCATTCTACTAATTGATTCTATTTCATCCTCACTAACTTTAATCCTAAGTATTATTGCCATGTTACCAACATCCCTAACCAATTCCTCATTGAATTATGGGATCAGTAAGGATTCTTCTGAGCTTTCAACTGTCTTTCTTCTACTCCCTTTTCTCAATGATTTAGTTACTTAACATATGGCTAAACATTTTAAAATTTTTTTCTCAACCGATAAAAACGATAAAGAAGGTTCATCATATTCATAGGAGACAGATAAACAAACCCCATATTGAATCGTTATCTAAGGTATGGAAATCTTTGCAATTGCATCATTCACGTTTCAAATTCAAATGACATTTACATGAGGAAGTATGCTAAAGTATAAAATTGTTGGAGTAATGGCACCCCAAAAGGGTGTTTACTTACTCTCTCTATCTCTTTTGTTGTCTCACATGGAACTTTTGGGAGTGGCTTAAAGAGTTTATAAATTCGACTCTTTTTACACTTGTCGAATAACTTGAAGTCATGTTTTAAGGGGGGTTGAGGGGACTTGGGCTGCCTCACGCGCGCGCGCCGCCGCCACCCGCCCGTCCGGTCTGGGCTGGCCGCTGCCTTGGACCTTACACTATATTTTTGGAGGAATTCTCACTGGACTGATTGCGTATGAGCTGTCGTAATCCTAACGACTAGTTGACTGAGTCTTCCTCCATCTCTGCCTTAATCACCATGATCATCTCTCCCTTTACTGCTTCAATTACATGATTCTCTCTTGTTCCTAATTTTCCGCCCCTTTTTTCCTCCTCTATAGCTATTCAATGGCTCTAATGCATCATCAGATCACTATATAAAGGGGTCTTCTGCAGCTTTAAAATACGCACAGAAAACTAATTTTCTCTTCTCCTCTCTACTTCCTAAGCATACAAGTTGTTATACTCCAAAATTTCTCCCTCGAGTGCATGAGTGCGAAGCCTGCTGTGTTAAACATTGGAGAGCTTCTTCGCCATAACTATTTGCACCTAAGTCGGGCGAATTAAGCTTTCAGGTCAGTGGTTCTTACCACGACACAGTTTATCTCCCTGTCCTTCCAGCAGCTATTACTAATCGTTTTTCCAACAAAAATAACAACTTGGAGAGAAGGAAGCTTGGTTTGCCCGTACAATCTGGCACAAACTATGCAACAAAATCAATAAAACACCAAGATAACAATCTTTTGTAAGATGAAATAATATCTTCTCGATGTAATAGTGTTTTTTGTTATAGTCAGAATGAAATATTGCTGATAATTCTATAAATAATTAAAAAATTTTAAAGCAAGTACCTAGAAAAATTAACGTTGAAGTTTCTAACAAATTATATTCTTTAAAATCTAAAAGAAAGCTCTTTTATTAAAATTTTATATGCATCACTATTTTCAAAATTAGATTCTAAAGTGACAATATAAGACCTGTTCTTTTCGTTGGGAAATATAGGTTGGAAAATGGGTGAAGTTGATTGAAAATAGTTGAAGTGAGTTGAAGTTGGTATTTTTTGTTGAAGCGGGTAGAAGTAGATTGAAGTAGGTTGAAATGGATTGAGGTTGGAAGAAGTTGGTTTTTTTTTTTTTTTTAATATGATGGGTTGAAATTGATTTTTTTTTCTTAAGTGGGTTTAAGTTGAAATTTTTTTATTGAAGTTAGTTGAAGTGAGTTGAAATTGGTAATTGAGATTTACCAACCCCAAAAAAAAGCCCCATAAGCCCTGTTCTTTTCGTTGGTAAATCCAAAGTTACCAATCTCAAACAACTCCAACTAACATCAATCTACTTCAACACACTTCACGAATTTCAATAAAAAATATCAACTTCAATCCACTTCAACCAATTTCAACCAATTTAACCCACTTCAATCAAGTTCAACTCACTTTTTACTATTTTAATCAACTTCTACCCATCATACAAAAAAATTTAAATCACTTCAACCAATTTCAACCTATTTTAACCAACTTCAATCGATTTCAATCTATTTTTACCCACTTCTATCAATCTCAATTAACTTCGCCTATTTACCAATTTATATTTTGTAATAAAAAGAACAGATCCATAATATCAACTTTCTAAAAATATAAATATGATGAAGATACTTTCCCAAAAAGAAAAGGATAGATGAGATACTTTAAATAGCATAGAGGATATGTGGCTATTAGGGGAAATATCGAACATCAATAATGACGACATTCTGCAGTCTTGTGGCTGAGGTGTGAGAGAATCCCTCAAGTTACGAGATACATGAAATAAAAAGATTTAAACATTTTATTACTGGCATTTAACTGGAAGTTGCCAAATCGGTACGAGGGACCCACTTTGTGAGGGATAATTAATTAGAGCATCTAGATTGGTGATCCAAGAATTTGGATCACAAGTGGGGGCTCACACCCTACACATCATCCCATAATTTAGATTTTTTTTCTTCTCTACATCCCATGAATTACCAAATATAATAATGTTTTATGGACCCCACTATAAACAAATTATTTGATTTTAGATTTTTATTTTATGTTGTTGGGTGAATAATAGAAGATTAATTATTTTTTTTTATAATGGAATATTAATTATTTGCAATGGAAGACTCGGATCAAAAATTATAATTTTTTTTTATAATTATAATATCACACTTAATAAATTAATCAATTAAAAAAACAGCCAAAGTATTTTTCTTTTTCTGGGCCAGAAACTAGTGCATAGACCAGAAAAAAAAAAAAACTCAATCCCTTTTCCTCCCCCCAGTCCAGCGCATAGCCCAGACAAAAAAAGGGGTGAGAAAGGACTTGGACTGTGGGCCGACCAAAGAAACATGGCAAAAAAAAAAAGAAAAGAAAAAGCAAGGAAAAGGAGCCTGCAGGCGGCTCGGCACCACGGGCTGGATTTTCGGGCGAGTGGGTTGCCGCGACAATGCCAGCAACAGATTGGGCCGCAGGCTGAATTTGTGGCTTACGGTCCACGTGATGCAATTGCTCTTAAATTCCCTGTTTATGTGGATCGTCTCCAAAAGCTTTTTAGGAGAAAAACCAGCGGCAGCCACTTCGTGAGTTATTTTTTCTTTTGTTTTTATTTTAAATCATTGATAAGGTCAGGGCATAAAATATGTTCAACGATTTTGGGCATCTTCTTTTCGTTAGAAAATATGAGTTCAAAAATGAATAAAGTCGGTCAAAATTGACAGAAATGAGTTGAATTTGGTATTTTTTTTATTGAAGTAGGTTAAAGTATATTAAAATTGATAAAAATAGATTGAGATTGGTACCAAAAGTTGAAGTCGAAGCACAATGTGATGGGCCTAATAATTTGCGACATGAAAACAAAGCAAGGATAGCAACCCGGCAATGCCTAACCACTAAACTCACCTCAATGAGTGCCCCACTGTCCAGCACTCCTACTTCACTTTTGCTTATTTCTCCATCATTATTATGTTATCACATACGTCCTCTCTTACACAGTCACTACTTAATCAGGGCATGTTCTTTTTTCCAGGAGCGAAGAAACAAAAAGTGATAAGGAGTCGAAATAAGATGAAAGCAGTTAGAAGAAGTTACATACAAAATTGCTCGAAAACTAAGGCTAGGTTGAAAAAAGATTAGGAATTGGGAAAAAAAACATTAACAACAGCACGAAGCAATTGGGCTAGGAAGAAGTTGAAAAGAAAACTTTAAACTCAAAGGAACAAAATTCAAAAACACTACTTCAAGTCTTTTTTTTTTCCTTTTTAACTATTGTATTTATGTTAAATTTGGTCTTCATTCAGATTAGAATCTGCATTTCAGCATTTGTACGCAAGGTCCCGAAGAAAATCTAAGACAAGGTTCAATGAACGCAACCCAGGAATATTGACGACCACACATTTATGATGAACATGGATACTTGACAGTAATATGAACATATGGTACAGGCTGGTGTCTTTTGGACATGGGAAATGTGCCCAGGAGGAGATCAAAGAATGTTCCCACTTCCCTGTGGAGAAGGAGCGAGGAAGAGGCTTCCGACATGCATGAATTATGGTCGTGTCCGACAACAATATTTAAGTAGTATTTAACATTTTAATTAGATCAAAATTTTACTTCTTACAATTTTAATTATATGGTAAACTAGCATTTAATATTTGCAAATAAAGTTTCATATAGCGTGCTTGCAAACATTGGATACGTTAAAGTTTTGTTCCGTCAACTCAGCGTTTGATATTTAGTTTCCCAAATGGTCCTTAGGTTTTCTCTCTTACTGAACCCTCACTGTCAGTAGATAAACGGTGCGCTTGTCTTTAATTTGATTTGATCATCAATCTGTGACATTTTTTATTTCCTCAGGGACTTATAAGTGTACTATACTTGTTTATTTTGTCCTTCAATTTGGCCTGCTTTATTGACAATTACTATTATTATTAATACTATTACTACTACTAGTATTATTGTTACTATTATTATTACAATTGACTTCATAACAACAACAACAATAACGACAATAACAACTATGAACAATTATGTCATTTTCTATCATTTTGTATTCATAAGCTAGACAACAACTTATTTTACTAAACACATCTTTTTCAAATAGCTAATTAAACATTTATCCTCTAACTGTTAAAATACAGTAGCTATCCGCTGCTCAAACAATTATCAAATACCAAAATAGAGAGTTTCTTTGATAATTTGTTTTAAATTGTTACTACTATATACTAAAATTTAAATTTCGTTTATTTTCCAAAGCGGAAATTCTAATGTTTGCAATTTATTTCGACGTACAATTAGACATAAACAATAGATACAATAGTTTGTATAAACTTTAGTCTTTAAAATCGTTATTGACATGTCAAGATATATCTATGATACTAACATTTTGGATGTTTTGGAGGTGGGGAAGAGGGGGTGTTATAAAGTAGTAAATTACAAAATGGCCTCATCCAATCAAGCCAGCAAAGCATAAATTTACATGATAGAATAAAACATACAGATGCAATCAATTTTTACATATGTGACCGAGGATATAACTAAAATTGATAGTGATGATATGGTCCAGCTAGGGTTAGCCAACATATATACACCCTGGTCCATGTTACCTTTGAACTTGTGGTGGAGAGGGTGGCTTGTTATTTAGCCGTCTTTCTCCATTCTTTTTCTTAACGTGTCAATTTCAGTTCTGTTGATTTGTAATGTCACCGAAGTTTGCGCCAGGTTAGCTCCCTTAATTATTGAGTTTTGAAAATGACCATTCATGTAAGCCTATTGGCCTGGTGCTGTTACTCCAGCCTTTCATAGTCAATTTTGATTCGGCATTTTTCTTTGCTATGGGGTTTAAGTTGTTGGATTTGGATTGGCCGAGGGGAGTACCTGGTTATGTACCTCATCATAAACATCCAATTTGAAGAATGAGACAACAGTATATGCCAGCTAAAGTGGAGATTATAACTCATAACCAATTTAATCAAACGTTTAAGTCAATGATTGAAGGTTCAGGAATTTGTTTTATACTCTAACATACCCTCTTATATAAACTTTCTTTTGACTTGAAGCGTGGATGCTGCAAATTAGACCCTGCATCCAGTGTGCAATAAATATGGAGATTGCTGAGATTCGAACTGGAAACCTCTCGCTCAGAAATGCTCTGATACCACGTTCAAAACTAACTCAACGAAAAGCTTAAACCGATGGTTGAAGGTCTAAAAATTGGTTTTACACTCCAATAGGAATATAAAGGCCACTTAGTGTAAATACTCCATATATTTGTTACAGGACAAGATGAGCTATCCGGAAACGACTTTCAATTGGCCAAATCAAAAATAGTTTTTCTTTTGCGATTGCGGTCAGTCTCACTGCTAAGCCCCATGTCTAAATTCATTGAACCATCTTAATTGTTAAGAGGTTTTCAAAGTGGAAATGAACTTATGGACTGACTTGGTATGCCTGTGTGGAATTGCATGTAAGAAAAGGGCGAATCTTCACGGACTGGCTTTGTATGCTTGTGCTTGAGCTATCGAGTTTGAGTTTTGAGATGGATATGTGTCTTTTTCGTCGATTTCAGACTTCAATAAGTTTTCCTCAATGAAAGCAGGGATCCTTCAACCAAACACTACTCCATTTTATGGACACAGGGAGGAAATTAGAGGTTGACAATAGGAATTTATCCAAGTACGTTAAAAATTCATCCAAGAGTCGCTTCTAGATTCCGTCTTGTTTATCTACAGATAACAAAGTGTGGCCAGGCTATTGTTCGAAATTCTCATATTATCGGATAGCAATTTCTCGTATAGAAAATGAAGATTGTATTTATATAGATTGCTAATGATGTGTAAGTTCTGTTATATTGGTAGCGTTAGCTACCGGAGACGCCAAGAGAGTTCAAACTGTGTATATACATTCTTAATTATGTCGTACACTTACTCACACATACAAGCTCAATACAACAACGTAACCTTCTCTCTACTCTTATTTCCCTTTCTAGATTTCTTACTCTTTCTACAGGGAATCAAAACCTACATGTCAAGATCCTTGATTGCTCATTGTGCTTGTTCTCTTCTGTCGATTGAGTTGGTTGGCCTGATATCAAAATTAAGAGCACGTATATTATAACTCTAGAGACTAGAAGGCAGGCAGATGATTCTCATGATCTTAATTGATATTATAACTCTAGAGTATTCATAGTTTGCCACATAACACATAAACCCCTTAAGTGCCCCTATAGGGATGGAATATAGGTCAATGTTCTTTGTTCTTTTGAAAATTTAACATCTAATAATACAAACTGTGCATGATGTGTAACATAGCAGTTGTCAATTTTAATTTTAAGATTGATTATAACAAAACATTTGTACATCAAATTATAATCGGATTTATTTTCAATACACACACTACTTTTTATGATTAATAACTTCTTTTCATAATATTGATACATTTTAATATGAAAAGCTTATCAACAAAATATACAACAACAATTCACAGCTAGAGTAGATCCCAGTTTCGTGGGGTCTATGATGATTTAGATATAGATAATCTTATTTTTTGAGGCCTTTTTTTTTTTTTAAGAGAGACTAATTCTAATAGACCCACATAAATTTATAATTATAGTGTAACTTAAATTGGATAAACACGAAATAACATAACATAAATACTCTATTGAGTAGAGGATATTACTAACATACAAAAATACAACAAACACGAGTTAGAAAAACATAGTTAATCCTCCACACAACACACTCCTACGAAAGTTAGAATTTGATATGTAGAATGAAATTTCCGTTGTTGTCCATATGATTAACACGCCAAAGTTTTCCTTGGAATAAATTTAACCCAATAGAGAAAGCTAGCTTAGTTTTCTTAGAAACATCGACAGGAATTGTGGTGGACAGGGAGGTGCAAGATGAGCATTGTTGCTATAGAGGACTGATGGTGATGGTGATGGTGATGGTGATGAGGACAAAAGGGTTTGTAATTTCTTTGTTGTTTTTTTCCTTTCCTTTTTGTTTGTTGTCAGCTTATTCCTGGTGCTGTAGTGGCAGTAGGTACTGTTACCGTTACCAATGAGCAAAGAAATACAGAACTTTAACTTGTGCCCTATGGCATATATTAACAGATTGTAAAAGGATCTGTAGATTTGATCAAAAGTGTGTCGGGGGGGGGGGGGGGGGTGTGTGGGTTGAATTAGGACCAGTCTTCTTTATATAAGAAAGCGGTAGGGGTCGGGAAGTTTGAGTTTAGTTTAGGCTTGCCAACCAATGGTCCTAGCTCTTTTTTTTGCGTGGAATCATTTTTTTAAACTATTATATATATAGTGGGGTGATAAATAATAAGAAACAATAAAAAATAATAAGAGTTAATGGCACGTGATTAAGAAGCAGTAAGGAGTATAAAAAAGTAATAAAAGATCTTAAAAAAAAAAGAAACAAACACTATAGTCTCCTTTTAAATATTATTCTATAAATTCTTATATGAGAAAGTCTCACGGTAATTTATCATGGGACTGCATATATGGTAAGATATTTTTTTAAAAAAAATTTAGGAGGCGGTTAATAAGTGTGTAAGACATCTTACAATATAATTCATCATGAGACAATCTCATAGAAGACTCCCCGATAATATTTATATTGGCATTGTAATTGTTAGCAATGAGTAAAAAAATTTAGAACTTTAGCTTGCGCCCTAAGTCATATATTAACAAACTGTTAAAAGACTACCCAGATTTGATGAATTAGGTGTAATTGACTCCTTTTTTTTTGGGGGGGGGGGGGGGGGGGGGGAGGGGGGAGTTTGGGACCAATGTCTTTTATATAAAATTTGGTAGGGGGCAGAAAGTTTAACTTTAGCTTAGCCTAACAAGTCAATCCTTCTTTTTTCCGTGAAATCATTTTCAACCTATAGTGTACATTTAATTTCACTCTAGATTTTTTTTATAGATATTAGCCATGATACTTGTTAAAAAGCATAATATGGCATTCGTACGACCTATTAGTTTCAATAGGGCAGTAAAAAGAAGTAAGAAACAATTAAAGACGTGTTCTTTTTGTTGAGAAATAGGGGTTAAGAAATGGATGAAGTAGGTTGAAGTAGGTAGTTATTTGTTGAAGTGAGTTAAAATTAATATATTTTTTATATGATAGGTAAAAATTGATTAAAATAGTGGATTGAAATTAGTTGAAGTGGATTAAAATTAATATTTTATATTGAAATTCATGAAGTGGGTTGAGGTTGATAAATTGAAATTTACCAACGAAAAGAACAGGGCCTATGAGTTAATAGGATGTGAGACTTAGGAGCAGTAAAATTTAACAGCCAAGAAAAGCAATGACGGATAAGTGCAATGCTAACGCTAACGCTACTGCCAATGCTAAAGCAATTTCAAGTAGTTGGATTAATGAAAAATATTAATCTTGAATAAAATGGATGCTTTTATATAATTAAATGAGATAGAGCAATATATTGGTGACTTTTGTCACTCTTGCAACAATAAAACCCAATTTCTTGGATTGAGAAATCAAACCAAAAAAAAAAAGTCCCCCTTTCTAATAAAATTCTGAATCTATGTTTACGGGGAAAAAAAGAAAAAAAGATAATAATATACAACCTATTGCCCTATCCAAAGCCTCAATTAAGGAAAAAAAAAAGAAAAAAATTATGTTCTTCAATAAGCATAGAAGCCGACCAAATCATCAAGAGGCTCGGATTTCGGATCGGAGTTCTGGATCATCCACAGCAAGTGCTCAAATAAAACGACCTCACAGGAGATAACGGTGGTCTCGTCATCACAGCCGTCGGATCTGCAAACAAGCTCTTGGATCACCGGATGATGAAGCACCTCAGAGCTGACCTGGTACCGCCGCAGAGACTTGCCCACGTAGACAGTGTGGAGCCCACGCTCAGAGGACACGTGGCAGTCGTCGGAGGTGGCGACCATGGAGTTGCTGCTGCTCTCGCGCCGCACCTTACCAAAAGAGTTTATCTTCTTCAGTGCTGACCTCAGCTTCGTTAGTTTTCCTGCCTTGGCCATTTTTTTTTCTTTTTTTGGCGGCGTTAATTTTCCAGAAAGAGAAAGAGTTTGAGAGAGGGTGGCGAGGTTGAAGTTTGAGAAGTCGGGGAGAGGGGAAGGGGTATTTATAGAACGATGTGGCGGCCCACTAGAAGGGTATTTTGGGGAATATAGCTGGATCGTTCTGGGGGGGCCAACATATGCAACTAACGCAAGGCAAGGGGATATACTAACAGCTGGGGTTTTGTTGGGCGCCAATTTTTTTTTTTCCTTAAAAAAAACTTTGTTGATAATGTTTACTGATTTATTTATTTTATGCATTTTGTTTTTAAATTTATTTTATGGATTTTTAGTTTTGCTAGGTGGATGCATGTCCTGCTTCTACATGATCACTATGTTGCCAATGGAATGGACAGCATCAAGCCTCACCTAGAGAGAGAGAGAGACAGAGGGGAGGAGAGAGAGAGAGAGGCGGGGAACTAATGTGCGAGCTAGGAACAATAGCGAATTTAGAAATTTTGTATATTGGCATATATTTGTTTGAGTTTTTTTTTCCAAAATGCTATATTATTAATTATTTTTGTGATGTCTATATTTTAAAAAATGGAGGATTTTTTATACAAAAATACAACAAAATTTTCCAATTTAGGGATTCCCAGATACCACGTAAGACACACATACTTCGACTATTAGCTAGAGATGTCCCAAGCATCTTTTGACCAATTTTTTTTCTTTTTTTAACAAGAAGTTATGCATGAAATTGATTGTTGTTTCGATCGTGTTCGGCAGCAACAGCGTTTTGGATAACGTTTAGTGTTTTGATCAAGTCAATACACTAATTAATTAATTTTTAGTGATCGGTAAACTAATATTTTGACTAGCATTTCAAGTAACGTTTAGCGTTTTAAGCAGTGTTTTTGAAAAACTAATAGTATTAACGATTGACATTTAAAAGTATCATTTCATATTTTTTAGCCAAAAAATATCCTTTAAAAATTTTATCTTTAGAAATTATCTATATCCGTTTATGTCAATTTACTTTAATCGGCTAGCCTAATAGCTAAATTTACTGAACACATTAGTTTAAACAGCTCATCAAAACAGTTACCGCTAACAGTTAAATTAGAAACGCTGTCTGCTATCTAAACAGTTATCCGCTACCTGAATTGCTATTCACTATCTAAACAGCTAATTTTAGCGAACAGGGCCTTCATCAAATTTCTTGAAACTCAAAAGTGAACATTTTTATCTCAGATTTCTAGATCCATTATTTTCGGAGGTTGCTTCTGTAGGACAATATATACAAATTGGTTTTGCATTATTTTTTTAGCCATCAGGTAATTAGTAAAAAGTTTTCACATAATTATAATAGAAGCATGGGAATGTAAGTTTCAATTAGTTTAATTGGTAAGTTTTTAGAAGTTGTTGTCACAGATTTAGGTTCAAATCCAATTGTATCAGTCGTCGTATCTCCCTTTTCACACAGAAAATGATAGTAGTATACAGGTGTTGATTAAGTAGTATAATTGCTAGAGTTTTTGAATCTTTTTATTAAAACTTTAATCAAATTTTATCTACATTGACCCCTGCAGTTTCATATACATAAAAAAATTAAAAAAAACTGAAGACAAAGTATTTATAGAAACTGATACATTAAATTAAAAAAAAAAAAAACCACAGATTTGTCATAGAGCTTCCTTTTATGATATGGTATCCCCATGAGCCATCTTCTTTTCGCATTATGAGGGGAAAAAAACAAGAGTCTATCTTCTTTGTTTTTACCTGCCCTTTCAATGTATGTACTGATCTTCTTTTCTGTCAATCATGTTATTGGAATACCTCATTAGCAATCATCATAAAAATATGAAAATTATACATTTTTTTTTGGGTCTGTAGGGTAATGCAAATAGTTTACAACAAAGCATAAAAAACTACTAAGAAATCCCAATGCTAACTTACACAACTAACTTCCGGTAACATTGTTTCAAAGAGCCTAATAATAGTACAACAGTAGCCATTAGAATGCTTAACATTGACTGCAAGTCATCTCTTAAAAATGAGTTGTGTATCCTCCAACTATAGTACATCAGCCTTTCTTTTTTGATGTTGATTCTGAAAGCCATTGTAGCCAATATCCTGATGAGTTTGGATACACCCATGTTGTATTCAGCGCTTAAACCTCTGACCTTGCTTGCAGTCCTCCTTACACCATTCAAATAAGTTAGGGTAAAATGATGCTGAGTCCTAACGGGAACTGTTATAGAAGCTTTTCTCGCAATTCGCCTCTACTGCCGCCTTTACTGCCATGATTTATAGCTCGTGCTTCTATTCTATTTCCTCCCTTGGATGCCTCTCTGATCTCACGTCAAAAAACGAAAGACACTGGTCGCACCATTCTCATGGCATGTTGTGTCATGGACATTTGAATGTAACATATTGGTGGTGTTGAGGTTGTCTTTCATTATATTGTAGACTACTAGACTCTACTATGTGATAATCGCTAGCCAAGACCTGTTCCTCCAGGCTCTAGCTATCCTTTAGTTTAGCTCGAGCAACCATATAGGACATTGTGCTACTATCATAAAATTCAATCATTCCCCCTTGTGTAATCTTTAAACAAGCGGAATGAGATAATCAAAGGAATCTTTGGGAACACATTTTATTAACTTGGTAAGTGGAAGACAACCTCTAGGGAACGGTGACTACCTATTGAAGACGATGCAACGGATGTGGTCGAATTAATACTTGTTCTACCCTTGGTAGAAGTTGCCACCAAGCTGGAATACGTCCTTTCTTGCTGAAGATCCATACTAGAATTCTACCCTAACATAGTTTCTCCATTTACCTCTTCGGTTATAGGTGTAGCAACTAAATTAGCTTCCCTACATGGAACCTCCAAGATAGAAGTGATAATCGATTCATCTCCAAGACACCCTACATGTAGCATTTGGCCCTTAGGGGCTATATCTAACTCTCGACACTGAATATTGCTTCCCTCCAAGCATTTAGATATTGACTCGATACAAGACCAGTCTCTTAGACAACTACCAGCATGCTTTGACTCCTTCAAATCCTTGTTGCTAGTCCCAACCTGACAATTCACACTTTTAGCTTTCACATGTTCCTTTGTAATTTCAAGATTATTTGGTTCAATATGGTCAGCTTTCCTCAAATCACATAAGGCATGATGGAAACTATGTAAACCAAAAGTTGCTTTAGCTCTCCTAAACAGGGCTTTCATATTGTTAGGTTCAAAATCAAGAACCAAAGAGCATAATGAGCGGATTGAAATTTTTCCTGTTTCAATTTTGAGGCAGTCAGGTTAAGCTTTAGGGAAATAGTCGAATGTTTGAAACGAGTCTCATCTGCATATGAGGCTATACAACTAAAATGCAACAATTTCATACCAGATAAGTAATAGGCTGAGGCATTGGCGAAGTCTCTATTTTTGAAACACTCATTCTCTTCATCTTTTAAGAATTGTACTTTATGGGGGATTTTATTAGGTCCCTCCATTTGAAGCACAACTTAAGCAATATCATGCCACTCACGATTCTCAAGATGAATATGAATAAGAGCTACTTGAAGGGGATTATCAATGCTCCAATTCAACATATAGTCTGAGTGGTCCATAATGGTGTTCCCTACACTAAGGTTCTTCAGCTTTTAGACCAAAGTTCCAACACCAGCTAACAAAATCACAAATCAGCAACCCAAGCTCCAAACCAAATTAACACAGCCAAGGTAGACATAGGTGATGATAATTAAGCAATATCAGAGGTAATTTAAGAAACAACCACACCTAATGTGAGTTGTGGAGGGGAAAAGCTAGCCAAAGCTAATGATGAATTCATGGCTAAGCACGCTGCTGAAAACTCAAAGGAAGCCGAATTCATCATCTTCCTTCAAAAAACGTCTTCGATTTTGCCCCTCGACCTGCGACTCAACCAAAGGGAATACCCAAAATGGAACCCTAACTCTACAAAAACAGATAAGACAAGTGGTAAAACCAAGGAGAGGCAAGGCTAATTACAAAGTGGACACAAACCAGCAATGTGGGATGTGGTGCGGTAGGCAACGTAACGAGGGCCAAGGCAGGTGCCGCTGTCGCTTAAAACAAGGAAAGGAGGAAGGAGGTATTTTGAGCAGAGGCCAGTTCACGAGGAGCAACTAAAAATGGGTGCAAAACCCAGCTGTTGAAAATTATTTCCTCATATATTTCGTATTTTGAGATCAGAGATACTTATTTCTAAGACCTGCAAAACTACCTCCTAAGAGCAAACCCAATGGTGAGCCAATTTTTTGGCTCATTAATAGGGATCTACAACTGCCACATCAGCCCTCTGTCCAATTTTTTGGCTTACAATCCTCACTCTCTCCAATGAAAAGCTCACCACTTTAGTTCATCAAATAAAATAATTTCTTTCTCTACCATTTGACACCAAAAAATAATTTCTTTTTTTTTAAGCCCAAAAATGGTCCCCAAAAAAATCAGTCAGCAATTTTTTTTTCCAAAAGTCTACTGCAAAAGGACCCAAAAAAAAAAAAAGCAGAGCGTGGGCCACGCGAGCCGAGCCCATTGCTGCAGGGGCACGGGCGGCTCGGGGCTCATCTGCCTCCTTTTCTCACGCGCGGGCCTGCCATTGGACCTACTCTAAGAAAAAGAAGTTATGACTGAGGAAACAATCTTATTTCCAGATAATCAATCAGAAGATCAAATATTTTTTGGTTAAAATTTAGAGAATTAATCAAACAAGTTGGATTTAAATAATAATTGTTTGATATCACATTTATTCAGATGCATTTTATAGTAGTTTTTGTGGTCCGTAAATTTAAGGAATGTTGCCATTATCTCATTAACGACGACATATATTTGGCTAATATACCTGTATTGGTTGCAGACGTGCAGCTAGGTTTATATAACTCACACATTTTTAAAAAAAAAAACTGATTGGATCGGTTAACCGGGTAACCGATCCAGGTCTAAGTTTTTAGAACCCAATTTCGGACCCGGTTGCAACTAGTTCCAGAATTTTGGAACCAATCCCAGACCTAGCTCAACCAGGTCCAGCTTTGGACCCGGCGAGTCCGAATTAGCTCCGGGTACCTGGTTTTTTTGCTCAGCCCTAGCGTAAGGTATGGAAGGGTCTTTGCAGCATCCATACTTCAAACTCAAAGAGTATTAGCGTGAGGGGACGTGTTCAGGTATAAAACTAATTTCTGAAACTTAGACCAAGTTTAATCTTTTAATTGAGATGGTTCTTGAACAGAATCTTTGCTTTAATAGGTTCGTTTTCTGATTAGAATATGTTATGTTACCCCCTAATGGAAATCAACCTACAAAGTTGGTGCAAATCGAAATGAAGTCTTTTTTTGGCCCACTCCCTTCATCATATTAATCTATCTTAATTGTATCCTGCCACTATGTATGCCATCATTCGCTTCCATGTCATAATGTGATAGCATTTTTATTTTTGATAAATAACAAGGCATAAGACAGTAAAATGATGGAAATATACGTTAGTTGTTTGTATCAGTTATCAATTATATATATGGGTTGTCAGTTACTAGTTATTGGAATTAGCTATTTGCATTAACTTTTTTTAGAATAATATTTGGTAAAATTAGCAGTTTTTTTTAAAAAAAGTTTGGTAAATTTCGTATATATCCCTATCAATAAGGGTATTTGCAGCGGAAGACACACATGGGAGATCATGGGGCCCGCGTGTCAGCCATCTGTCTCCCAGCCAAAGAATTGCTGTGTTTGACTCGCGTGGGAGACCGCCAACACGGTCTTTCCGGCGGACTGTTTTTCATCCAATAGAAATATTTTTTCTTTTTTTCTTTTTTTTTTGTGTGTAGTATACAATTTTTTATGATTAAAAAAAAAGTTGTGTGTTAAGGTGGGTCCATAACAAATATTTTTATTGGATAATCAAAATTAGAGTTCCATGGGTTGGAGAAGTGATGGAATATAAGTCCAAAAAAAGCGAAATTTTTGTTGATGTGGCATACTTGAGTTCCAATTTTTAGAACTTAGACTAAGAATGCCCTGATCCAATTTCATTGGCATGTCGTGTAATTTCTCTAAAATTTAGGACAAATATGTCATTTCCATTAAAAAAAAACTCTTCTGAAAAGGCTAATGACAATACGTTTTTCAAAAAATGCTTTTTGGGCCAAACAGATATCTCAAATAGCTATTTACCAAATATTCTCTGACTATTTGACTTGGTCGAAAGTCGAAACAGTTAAAATCCTCCTAAATAACTTTTTTTGTCCAAACAGCTGCTGCAGCCCTAGAGTCTTTAATTTTTCACTTAAATTTTTAGTTAAGCTAGTCCATTAATATAATGTCAAAGTCTTTTTGAGCTAGATGTTTTATTGCGAATCTCATTTGTTTTTATACTGAATTATTAGACAAGGTACAGAAAAACCATTGCAACATCCATGTTTTAAAGTTAAAATGACATCTGTGCGAAAGCACGTTACAATTTTTTTTTCAATTATCAATTTGAACTTTTGCTTAAGATGGTTTCTGAATCCCTAATAAAAGAATGCTAATAAAGTTTTTAAAGGCTACATCTTAGTACTAGGGGTAAATGGGTAATAAGACACCACTCACATAGTCAAATGATTATCGGACATCCCCAATCCCCAATTCCCTATCGAGTGTCTAAATATATACGAAAAATAAGTGCACGATATAATAAAATACTGTCAGCCTGCCAAGATTTATAATTAAAGACGTTATTACAGTCATAATTAAGGTTAATTGATTTATGTAGTATGATGAGCCTAACGCCCAAGGGACGACATTAGGTGTCAAATAAATGATAAGAGTAATTAACATCAGGATAATCAGATTTAGAACAAAGGCCGCATGGCATCACCATATATTATAAACTTCTTAATTATATTATGTATGATTATTCAACAGCATGCTATGTGATCTACCCATATGATTTTATATGATTAATTACAACGCAAGACATGGTATTGTTTAGTATAATTACTCGTAATTTGATATTGATGCATGCGATTAGATAGCATGATACCAATTGCTTGATAACATGCTACTAGCTAGTTTTTTTTTTTTTTTTTTGGGTGATTATATAAAATAAACCTAGAGTTCCACATTTATTTCAGTGCACTTTTATTTACATCTGATTTGTTTTTTGTTTTTTCGATCCAATATTTTGATCTCCCCAAACCTCGCAAAAGTGGGACTAACACCACTGTGATGTTTGGTTGGATGCAATGTAATGCAATCAACTGTGTAATGTAATCATGATTACTTAGTTTTGTAATGATAATTACAAGATAGTTTGTATATTGCAATATTCTCATACAAACAAAAAAAGGTAATGAAAACACAATTACAAACTTGTTTGCATTACAAAGTTGATTATATCTAACCAAACATTACATAATTATTGTTGTTGATCCAACATCTGATTTTTTAATAGAAGGAAAAATAGATTATATGTAGTTGACACAGTTGATAACTTTATATTTTCTCGTTCTTTTAATTTCTACTAGGCCCTGTCATTGAGGCAATTTACCTAATAATAACCTTTTTCCAGCAATCTCATTGCAATAACCTTAACAAGAGGTTTGAAGAATGTGCCTGCCTAATACAAGAAAGTCGATTAAGCAACTAGAGAATTTAAATTATTTTTATGCCCGCGAAAGTAGAAGGAATTAAAGAAATAGTAAAACACAAAGCATATATCATAACCCCCAATTGAGGCAGAAATTATACGGTAGTTTCAAATCTATAAATCGGAGTCATTATACGTGATGGGCCTTCATTCAGCTCGATTGGTGCCCTACTGCCCTCCACGCTTGCCTTCCCTGACATCGGGGATTTGACCCTTATTGCTGTTTTCTTAGTTTTTGAGGAGATGGGACCAAAGAAGTGTGTGAGGTTCCTAGGCTTTGTGCCTATGTTGACTTATCTCTCCTCCCCTTCAGACCAGTTAACCTATTGGATTCTCCTAAAATATGAGGAGTGGCTTCGAAAAATCTTAATGATTAGATTTTTTAGGGCCTAGAGACCAGCTACATACATATAGTCAACATTATTCGTGCATGTTGATGTAGGTACGTAGTATGTATTAATGTAAGATTCCCTCGCGTAATAGTGCATTTGAGATATCAAATGCTTAAAAGACAATACAATCCACCATGCATGTATAGAAAATTGTTTGGAGTCTAAGACTCTTGACCCATGCCATGTGATTAGGTTTTTTGTTTTTGTTTTTGTTACCTAAGGAATCTTTAATTATTTTATGTCTTTAAGATTATATATGATATATAAAGCATATATGGTCCTTGTTGTGTATATGTTTTTATATTTTGAGCATATGTACACTGTCATATAATATTGTTTGTCCATATGTATAACTTTAGTCTTATAGTCAAAGCCACTAGCATAATGTTGATATTGTTGGGAAAATGGACCATGAAGTTTCTCATTAGGTGGGAGGCATAATCTCTTGCTCATGGATTTTGCCTCATAATTGAGAAAAAAGGGTATCTCTAGTCACCCTCATCATCATAATACCATGCTTTAATTTGGCCTGGATGATTATGGGTTTCTTTTAAGTGATTCTCGCACTACTAGACAAGTATAATTGAGGGGTGGTAAAAATTTGAGTTGAAGTTAATTTTATATCAAATAAATCGAATAATGTCTCAAATTCAGACGATAAATTTATGGTTGACCTGATTTTTTTGGGTCGACCAATTCAAACAAGTCTTAATTAAGTCAAAATAAAGTTCAAACAGTAAAAAATAAAAACCGGTGGGTCAAAATTTAAAATTTGAACAAAAAATTAATAATCCCAGTTTTTTGGGCATCAGACAAGATTTTGCCTACCCTGGTAATAAGCCACGTTTCTGCTTTCAACTCGAAGTATATTCTTTTTCTTTAACAAGTACAACACCTACGTAGTCTTTCTCTTAAGTGATCTACCCAGATTAAAGAGCCCGTCCACAAGGCTAAGTTAGTGGATTGTAATGGCGAGAAAGTGGGGCACAAACAACGGTAGGCTTGACCTTGCAAAAAGACAAAATGAACACAAACATCATACCAGACCCAATGGAGGGAATGATGTATAGCCCTGAAAAGGAAAATACAATCACTAAATCAAACCCAACAATGATCTGACCTTTTTTTTTTTTGGTCTTGGATCATGCATTTCACTAGAGTTGAGTTACTGTTGGCCCAATAAAGGATAGAGTTCTTCCATCACAGATTTTCTCTATTTGCAAGACTTAAACCTGGGATCTTGCTAAAGAGAAACAAGTGTCAAATAATTTGAACCAACCTGTATTGGTAACAAATATCTGATATGAGAGCACATAAAAACACAATCCCAAATACAACACAAAAGAGGCCAACTACTTGGGCTAATCCCTCTAGACAAATGTTTTAATATCGCAACTGGAGTTGGAAGGAGACTCCAAAAGAAGCTGCCTTTGCCTCAAGATGCCTGGTTAGATTTCGGGTGGTAAACTTGCTTGCAGCAAAGTCTTGGTTTTCGCAAGTGGAGTTGTATTCTTGGTGTATCAGACTTAAATCTTTTTCAAGTTGCTGCAATTAATTAGAATGATTGGATTGAAAATTCACTTGGATGAAAAGAGATACCCAACCGAGTGCAATTTTCTACAAAGTGCAACATTGATTGCAATAGCTTAGTCGTCCCTACAATCCTTAGCTCCTTACTACCTTATACAGTTGTATTTATGTAGTTCAGAAGAAAATTCAAAACCAGTATTAAATCTTCTCCAGCTTTCTGACGGAGATCCGACGTCTTACTGTCCAAGAACCATCTCAACATAGAGAACCATCTTAACAAAATGATAAGTTGATGGTTGATGACTTAGATTTATGCTCTGATACGCCCACTCACGTGAATGCCCTTTGGGCTTGAACTGTGAAATGTGGATGCTACAAAGATTCTGTCTATGTAGCGCAATGAATCAATATAGGGACTATTTATATTGGAACCCAATACGTCACGTTCAGAAAGGCTCTGACACTATATTCGAGAACCATCTCAACTACTGCGGACCCAATGGGCCTTTCTCTTTTATCTCAACCGTAGTTGCTGCACGCCAGCAGCACCAGCATTGGAGGAGAACAATGGTGGGGAAAAGCAACTCTTTTCCTCTAATGGTGCAAGTCATGCAACTACAACACCTAAACAAAACCAACAGAATTGACCACACTCTTTTTTTCTTTTTCTTTTTTTTTCTTGTTTTTGGGGGGTCGTTGGACCTCTATTTACCAAAATCTAGGTAGTAGTCATTGGGGGCTCATAAACGGATAAAACTCTCCCATATAGATTATGGCATACCCGCTCCTAACACAAAAGAAAAAAAGGAAAAATAAAGTTAATTATGGTTGCGTTGTAACTTGTAATGTTACATATTACAACTACAAAAATGGTAGTCTTCAAGCAAGGGCTAGCTCCTCTTTCTCTTGGGCTTCTTCCTGCTTTTCTCTGCGTTTTTTAGATTGCTCGCCATCGAGAGTCGAAGGTGACACGGATTTTCTCTTCTTATGCGACCTGGCATTATTATCCTTCTCACCCAATTCGTCATTGTCGAAGGAATCTTCATCGTTCAACAAATGCTCGTACCCTTCAAGACTAGCGAAAGGAGATGCTGATGACTTTTTGCCAGACTTCTTCTTTCCTTCCTTAGGCATAGGTACATCATCGTCGTCTTCGTCTTCATCATCAACGTCACCAATGTGGATATCATCATCATCGTCATCACTGGCACCGTCTGCATCGCTGATGTCAATGTCACCGAAAGTAGGCACGTCATCATCAGCCTCTCCTCCGTCTGAGATTACATCCATCTCTGTCTCATTGTCACTAGCATTGCCGATCAAGTCATCATCGTCCTCATTAGCAGCATTGTCCAGATCATCGTAGTCATATTCACCATCAGACTCCAATGAAGGCTCAGTGGCATCCAACAAGTTCTCAATTTCTTCGTTATCACTTTCGTCACCACCGTACAACCCCTTGGCCTTCACCTCTTCGGCTGCCTCCTCCTCCTTTTTCTTCTTCAGTGTGGTCGACGTGCTCATCTTGTTCATGTAGAACTTATGGAAGATGAGATCCTCTGGAGGGACATCATCTTCAGCCAGTGAAAGGATTTCTGGCCCAATCAAGTGTTTATTCACATCAAGCTGGAAATAAGTAACAAAGATTGCATTAACAAGCAATATTAGACCTAGGGGAATGAGCATATAACTAATAACCTAACCCAAACAACCAAGGACCAGACCCTACGGGGAACATGATTTCCCTACAATAGTACCTCATCTTGACACAAACAAAATTACCCAACCCGGAACTTTCCTAGCCAGCGTTGCTTGGTTACAAAGACAAACTTATTGAAACAACATCCTCGAACTTGGGGACGTGAACCTTACTGACCATAAATGCCATCAACCCAAACATACCAGAAATTTTATCCTACTCAAACTGAAAGTGATTGATCCAGTCACCAACTCTAAGCATTACCTTCTTAGCGGGTTCGATTTGTGAACCACCATGCCAAGTGCTCTGCTCAGGTTTCTCTTCCATGAACTTGTCCAGAAAAGCAGTCAGAGAAAGATCATTCAATGGGTTTCCATTGTACACAATGTTTGCTCCTGAAAGAAGAGTCCTCGCCATGGTTGACACTGAGGGGTGAGCCTGAGATGCTAGGACAGCCAGTTCCCACCAGCTTGTACGGTCCGCATTGCTGTTGGAAAGACAATTCCCCATCAGCTTCTCACTTAAGGATCCGTGATAGTAACCATTGAGTCTAAGAGAAGTAAGACAATATACCAGAAAGAAGGTTCTCGGTCAAGGGTCGTATCAACCAGGTAATGAATGCTTGGTCGAGGCTTCATGGTGATCTTTCCCATTGTGGTTAGACAACTTAGTGGAGTTCGATTCCTGAGGTTTCTCGATGTTCTTTACCGGAAATAAGTCCTCATCTTCATCTACTTCATCATCCTCAGAAGAAGATGCTGAAGGGGCTTCCTCATCTTCTGAGGAATCACTATTGCTGTTTGATCCACCACTGTCAGTTGCGCCGTCATCATTGCTTTGTGGAGTCTTGGCATCGGCGGCCAGTAGATTGTCAGTTTCATCAGGGACATCTTCAAAATGCTCAAGATCCTCATCAACTGCCTCATTTTGGATGCCCATATTCCTGTAGAAATGTGCATTACAGGTTTTGCGTATGATTGCAGAAGTGTATGATTCTCAATATAAGACAGTACGAATGGGGAGATGCTAACCAAAGGGGAGGCCTTGCTTTAAGGACTTCAGAGAGGAGAAACAGACACCCACAGGCATACTGAAGCAGCTGTTGAAGCGCAACCTGAAGAAGCAGCAAGGCAGTCAAACTTATCAGTTATGAGTAAAATCAAACCATTTAGTTTGAATTATGGTGAAGCTATTGTTTCTGATTAGGTTCAGTTCATATGCTCTGGATTACAACTCACGGGGAAAGACAGGAGGGATTGGTGTGGACATTCAACCAGCCAAACTAATAATAACAGTCACTGAACCCTGAAAGTGACTCGCATGCAGGGGCAGGCTTCAACTGGAGATGATACCAAATTGTCAGTGGAACTAGCAGCTTACCTGCAGTAGACGCTTTGCAAAGGCTGCTACACGCTTTAAGTTTACATCATTCTTCATAGCTCTTAGTAATAGTCCAATAAACATTTCTGCCTGTAAGAATACATTCAAGCATGAAATTATTGAGGATGTTCTTAAGATGATAGTGAAGCTCGACGCATTAGCGGAAGTGCAAAACTGATGAGAATTAGAAGATAACAATAAAATATGACAGTCATCTCATCATGAACATTTAAAAACAAAATCAGCAACAAATATTATTTAAAGCTCAAAGCAGGTGAATTAGCCAAAAGACCAGAAGTGCATGCCTTCGAAGGATCCAGACTTCCCAGCAAGCCAGAATCCTATATCAGCAAAAACTAGGAATTACATCTCAAAGAGATATGTAGATTGTTCTGCCAAAAAGAAGCATTTCACACCTCACTGCCACACCCAGGGTGAGCATAATTTTTGGGTACCCTGGAACCGAACCGGCACCAGTCGAAAGGCTCCGGTTCTGCTCCCCAAAAATGAGGAACTGATCTCAACGGTTCCGCTTCGGGCTCCCAAAAGAATTACCCAAAACCATGGAACCGGTTTTAATAAGGACACATGGTTAAGAAAAACTCAATGTTATTTCCCTTTGTTGTCTATTCTTTCTTGTTTCCTTTTTTCAATTTCTTTTCCGATTGAGGGATCTCTTCTTCAAAGAAAAGTCAGACACTATCTTTCTTTATGTTGGCATGCTAAAAGCACTACCTCCAAACCCTAAATTATTCAAAGTAAATCCTCCATCTCTTATTGTGCATCCCAAATGCCACACCGCATCATCCTCCCCTTACTGTGCAAAATTAGCAATCACAACCTATTCCCGCTATATTTTCCAACAACAACCCCCCCCCCCAAAAAAAAAGAGTGCATGACTTAATTTCTTCAGAAAAAGCAGAACACCCCAAAATGCAAGTCACTTGGTTCTCTGTCCCTCCTGTCTCCCTGCTCAGATGTTTCATAAACCCAATCTAAATTGCTTGTTGCGAGCCTCCAGTTTTTGCTCTGTATTCAGGCTTGCCCATCAATACCATCTATTTCCCAGGCAGCCGAACATATGGAACATTATCTCAGATTGTGCTCCGAAGTGTACAGTTGGTGAAAAAAGCCCCAAACTTTCATGTTATTGATTTTATTTACCACGTTATCTTTTATAAAAGATCCAGCCACCCCAGGTTTCTTTTTTTGATTTAACCCTCGACCTTCTGTTTCCTTCCAAAATTAGCCCATGAATCACAAAATATTGCAAGAGCATTCTGATCGGAGATGTGTTAGCTGAACTTATCAGATTTGACAAATTGGTGTGCCAGCATATCGCATTCTGAGGCAGGTGAACTGGGCCACACTACATGAGAAAAGTGAATCCGGTAACTACGATTCCACTTGATTGGGGTACAATATGTGTAGCTTCTATATCAGTAGACATAAACATCATTGAAAAACAACAGCCCAGAACCAAAAGCTTTGCCTTCCATTTTTGCGATGTTCATTCAAAGGATTTGTAGCTAGGCAAGTGTTTTCGCCCATGTTTTGGCAGAAACACAGCCCTGTAAAATGCTCCACTCGCCTTGGGAACTAGGTGCAGCTTTCCAAAGTCGCTGCATCGCACCTAAGTAGCAAGGACCAGAAGAGCCACAAGAACACCCCCCCCCTTCCTGTTGTCCGACTTACAACATGGCTCTCTAATTATGTGAATCCACTACCCAAATCACCAGCGAGTGCTGCAAAACCATCCATGTACTCAAAACATGAATACATAAAGGTATAATTGCCATAAGTAGTCCCGAATCCTAATTGCCCTGCTCACTTCCGTCAGGTAGGAATGCATATGATTTTATGGTCATAGTAGAAGACGGGAAACCCCCTGTAGAGATACGACATCCATCGTTGTGTAAAAGGAACCCTAGAAGGAGACCTAGGGGAAGCGGCTTCAGCAATAGAGTGTCCAGACACAGAAGGATCCTTCATATTTAACAATCAGCAAAGAGTGCATATACAAAGAACAAATTAAACAATGGAAAAGACAGATAAGATGCAATTTCATCGAAGCACGGCTATAGAAGTGCAAGGCCAAAAATAACACAAAATAAGGTACTACCACTTGTATAATAAATACCCCCACCCCCAAACCCAAAAAAATAAATAAATAAAACCCCACAAAGAGAAGACACCACCTGATTAGAGAGCACAAGTAAATAACTATGTACAGAATAAATTTAACCCAGGAGGGAAGACCCATATGCAATAACAACTATAGGAGTATTGCAATGATAATCTCGTTCCTATTAGGCATGTTCACTTCAGCACAGATTTACATGCACTAATAACCATAGCAGCACAGACTCGAGCACACAGGCTTTTTCCTCTCCGGGAGTTGGAAGAAAAAGGAAACTAATCACTTACCTTAGAGGTGTTCAGAGCAGCGGGAAGCAGCAACTTTGCATACAAGGCACGATAAAATCGATCGCTGACGACCTGGTTTCTTGATGAAATCTTATCTATAAGCATTAGAGCTTGAATGCCAACATTGAAGCTTTGCGAATGAACCTGCATATCGACAGAAAATGCCAAACTTTAAAAATATCAGGCGAATGAACCTGCATATCAACAAAAAATTTCATTCTAAAATTTCAGGGAGGCCCTCGCGATGCTCTCGTTCGGGAGGTCGTTAGCAGGCAGCAGGCTATGGACGAGGGGTGTACAAGGCAAGAGGGAAGAGTACAAAATGAGAGAGGCATGTAGTGTTGCAATTTTGGACAGGTTAGGGTTAGGCAGGAAGGCAAACAAAAAGGGGTTACAAGGAGGCGGGGGAGGGGGGGCTTAAGGAGAGGACAGAGGAGTAACAAAAAGGAAATGCCTGGAAATCCTGAGGGTGAAATCATCAACTTACAAGCTGGAAGAGCATTGGAGTATGGACATCCACAACTTCATCAAACTCATCCCCAGAAACCAAAGGAAATACCCTGTTTACTCCCTGTGAAGAATAGAAATTAAAGCTCATTATTGATGAATTGCTTGAATATCTCCCCCAAAAAAAAAAAAAATTAAAATGGCCTCAAAAAAGCATAAGAGTTATGAACACCACAATGAAGCAGTAACACAAAATTTACAGCTAGCAGGCACAAAGTTGAACTTAAAGCTTAAGTAACCCACAGCAAATCTAGGTCTTGGGAGATTTTTGTAAACTTCATCACTCAAATAAAGGTCAGCGAGAAGGCATTTCAGTTTTTTAGAATATTCATTATAAAAGCTACAGCAGTTCCAATATCTACTCTTAAAGCTGCCCCCTCAGACACTTGCTGACCATATAGAAGTACTTCAATACATTCTCCATTAAAGACGACTCCTACATCAGTTTGGTAGTCTTCTAAGAGAGCATAATCTTTTAGAAAAGGGAACTACACCTCTACAAACAAAATATCAAAACAAAGTTCAAATTAAAAAGTTTTCTTATCAGCAAGGCTTCATAGATATTGCATTCTTAGGTATTCTAAAATCAACGATTCCCTGGAGAAGCAAAGTCTGATAGCTTGATACTTACTGTCAGAAGAGCAGATAAAAGCCGTGAATCCAATTCCACATGAGATTCAGATGACTCTTGCTTTTTGTTGTCCTTACTAGTGAATTTTTTAGTCTCTTCTCCCTTCTTGTCTTTCTGACCACTACCTGCCCCTGAGATCAATACCTGAAATCGCAAGTGAAGATCCAAATATATCAATACTAGTTGGGCAAGAACTGGCGAGAAGGCCACCCAAATTTTATTAAAAACAAAGTGCTACAATATCATTGGCACTGCAATCCAGCTGACCGGAACTGAAGAAGCATGGCAGAGAAAAACCAACTAAAGAACCACAACATTACCTTAAATAGTGCAAAATACACATCTACCAAACGTCTTGCCACCTTAGGCCCATCAGCCTTGTGACTCAAGTGGATTTGACTCAGAAAATTAACCTGCAGAAACAAAATGTCAATCACGAGAGTTTTTCTAGTTGTATATACAAAAGGAACAATAACTTTTGCAACCAAGAAAGAGGGGAAGAAAAAAAATGAAAATCGTATGACAGTAGAAACACATTTACAACCAGTCAGTAATCAGTTGTGGGCAATTTTCTCATTTGTTATCGCAGAACAACACAAAATATGGGACAACAGCTTGCTACTATTGATGTGTGGCTTTTTAAGTCTAGCATCCAAGGGAAACAGCATTCCAGCAGTATCGCTGCACATATCTAACCACTAAACCCCCCCCCCCCAAAAACAAAAAAAAGGACAAATGCTGTCTTTGTAGGAAGCTAGACTACAGGCATATTAACATGAGCTAATCGCTAATATCTTCAAGAGAGATATAGTTAAGAACTTTGGGGCAAATTAGGGGGCAACCTTTAATACAAGCATACAAGTCTAACAACAGGTGTAAATTCGACACAATGGTGAAAGATATGACAGATCAAATTTAAATGTATGCTGCAGTATGCTATGTGGGGAAATGGGCAAGCAAGCTTATCATAACCAGCAACACCAGCCTAAAGTTTTGTTTGATAAGTTTAATGAAAACTCAAGCATATGTTCAGCAGGGTTCTTCCCAATAATAATGCTACTCAATTCTAGTAGCTTGTCAGTTCTGAGTATATATAACAGCTCCAACATAAAGCAAGATACATATTTGAGAACAGAATTGAAAATACTCTACACAACAATCTATCACCAAGGGCTCTTAACAATTGTCACAATTTAAATAAAGCTTTCCTTCTATGCAGATACGTAAAGCCTTAGGAGTAAAATACTTCGATTTCCAGTCAATTCCGGTTTCAAGCCAGAATATTTATAATCTCATGCATGTTTATTATCCTAAAATAACAGCTTCATGAACCTTAATGGGACTGCTTTAAAGCATTGTAAGGCTCCCTATGCGGCTATGACAATTTAAGATTCAGAGTATTTAAGCTTCTCAATCAACATTAAAAACATGGACCCAGCAAAGAAATGATAACGAAACTGCAGTGTTCAAGCACATTAACTCCCACTTTAACCGTTCCAACACAGAATGGAGAGAAGATATAGCACTCATACACCTCCTCTAATAATCAAGAGCAGAATTAATAAATACACAAATGAATAGAAGATTATGAATTTAAGTTCAACCCGAATTAAAGCAGCAGGTGGAAGACTTACGGCATGATACTTGGCACGCAATCCTATGTGCGGGCGGAATAGAAACGAGTCCACTTCATCAATCACCACAATCTGAAAGTGAAGGCAGAAAAGGGACCTTTAATACATTATGCAAAACACAATGCGATAAAATAAAATTCACAAATCAAATAACATGCACTAAGAACACGCATGAGAAATAAAACTAAGGAAGTTGTTGAGAGCAATTTGCCACATGCATATCCACAATATTGATTTAAAGGATGGGTACAATGCCAGGGGGAGTACTCATGGACAATAAGTGCTGTATCACTTCCAGAGAAATAGTCCGTTGGAAACCATGGGTACTTGACACTTAGAAGATGTTGGACACTAGCACCTTCATTCATAAGTCCCCAGTCCAATAATTGACACCAGAGACAAAATTAAACACTGGTTATATCAGTCACAAGCAGATGCTAACTAGAGCGCATCTACAGACTACAGAGAGTGTATCTCAAGTCCTACTCGAGCCCAAGTCCACATCTATGCTGTGATAATGGATCTATACCCCAAATACCAATGCAATTCAAGGGACAAGAACCGACACTGCAGCTTATGTGAGAGAATCCTGAGCTTCTGACCATATTTCAATTGTCCATAGTTTGGAATGCACCAGCCTTAAAGTTCTAGGGACTGGCATGACTACGAACGCCATTAGACTGGATCTACAACAAAGGTGATAAAGCAAATACCATGGCTTTTGCCTTGCTTATCTAACTTCCATATCTTTCTTCGCAGTGTCCACAAATACCAACTTTCATTGCAACACTTAAATCCATTTATAAACCATCAAGAGCTTTTGAAGTGCGAAAATGCAGAGCAGAGAATAATGCAGATTTTGAGGTGAAATGGGAATGAGGACCAAACAATTAAAATGGCAAGGTCATGATAATCCAATAGGGCTGGAAATTGGTTCGTGAATTGAATGTGAGTATTAACAGAACTTAATATCTGACAAGTTAACACTTAGATACAAACTGCAAAGAGCTCACTTGAGCCTCCACTTATAGATTAAGGGAAACTTCAACTAGCGCACTCCGCAAAAGCTTTGCTCTTTCTCCCTGGATTGATTCCCCTTCCCCCTAACAAGTTAACACTTTATGTGCAACGCATTGACTTGAGCCTTCACTTGCAGATTAAGGACTTCACTAGCCAATTCGCAAAAGCTACAGCCTACGTTTGTTTTCTCTCTCGCTGGATTGATGTCTTTTCTTTAACAAGTGAACAAAGTATCTTCGGTTTTTCCCTTGTGCACCTTTCACTGTACTCAAAGTGACTCCTTTGATGTTGTTCTTCTACATCTTTGTTGTATGTAAAGCAGATAGAGATCACGAAAATTGATGATTGGCAACTTGGTTCTAGTTACTCTTTTTGCTGACCATAATAATTTTGATAAGGTTATTTTCTTTTGTTAGTAATAATATTAGAGCAACAATAATAGCGGAAGCGATAGGATGAGTTAGAGATTCAGAAATTAAGTGAATAACAGAAAACAGAAATAAGAAGATAAGAGATTTAACGTGGAAAACCCAAATTGGGAAAAAACCACGGACGGCGACAGCACCAGAACAATTCACTATGAGTAGGAAGAATACAACACAATCACAATCACCACAGTGATTTGATCTAAGAGCAGAATTACAACCTCTCTATTGTAATCTCTCACAAAGTACTTCTACCTCTCAATGTATGTATGAGTACTGGAGATATTTAGATCCTAGGCCTGACCCCCTTTATATAGGGTCCAAACAGTAGGGTTTTTCCCCCTTAGCGTGCAACCCTAGCCGCCGGGTGAAATCCTTCCTTGAACAGAACACTACCGCCTTCCGAGAGAGGCGGCGTAAACACACGGGGCACGACCGTGCCACGTGGCACGGCACCCCGTGCCACGTGGCACGGCACCCCCGTGCCGTTTTTCTGTCTTCTTCGACTGGACGTTCTTCGTCTTGACACGCCCGTGTCCTGTGTAACACGGTCCCACCATGCCGGTACTTGGATTTTGGGCCACGAAACCCAACAATCTCCACCTTGGACCAAAAATCTCCAATCACTGCTTTCTGACTCCGTCATTGCACCTCGAAGGGTGACGCCCCCTCCCTAGGGGCACTGCCCCGATGGGCACTTAGTGGTTGTGAATACCCACTAAGTCCAAGCAATGCTCGAACTTAGCCAATGGTAGAGGCTTGGTTAACATGTCTGCATGATTTTCTGACGTGTGAATCTTCTTTACTATTATTTCACCTGCAGTAACTGTGTCTCTAATGTAATGGTATTTCACACTAATATGCTTGGTCTTCGAGTGGTAGGCATCGTTCTTAGTCAGGTGGATGGCACTCTGACTATCAGAAAACACAACAGTCGGAGTTTGTGGGACTCTGAGCTCGATCACAAGGCCTCTTAGCCAGGTAGCTTCCTTCACCTCTTCAGTAGCAGCAATGTACTCAGCTTCAGTAGTAGACAAGGCTGCAATAGACTGCAATGATGCTTTCCAGGAGATAGCACTTGCACACATGATGAAGATATACCCAGATATGGACCTCCTCCTAGCCAAATCACCAGCATAATCAGCATCAACAAAGCCTACAACATCGGATGTATCAGCTTTGTTTCTATCAAACACCAACCTCTTCCCTATAGTACTCTTCACATATCAAAGGATCCATTTCACAGCTTCCCAGTGATCCTTCCCAGGATTGTGCATATATCTACTTACCACACTTACAGCATATAATAAGTCTGGTCTAGTGCAAACCATAGCATACATCAAACTACCAACAGCACTAGAATAAGGTACATTGGATATTCTTCTGATGTCTTCCTCTGTTTGCGGGCAGCATCCGGCAGACAGCCTGAAGTGTGCAGCAAGTGGAGTGGAAACTGCCTTGCAGTTGTCCATGTTGTATTTTCTTAGTACTTTCTCAAGGTACCGTTCTTGAGACAGGTACAGTTTACCTGCTTTCCGATCCCTGTGCATCTCCATGCCTAGTATTTTCTTTCCTGCACCCAAGTCTTTCATCTCAAACTCCTTACTGAGTTGAGATTTTAGCATACCAATTAAGGTCTTGTCTTTAGAAGCAATCAACATATCATCGACATACAGTAGTAGATAAATAAAAGTACTATCAGAATACTGTCTAAAGTACACACAATTGTCATATCTACTACGTGTATATCCTTTATCAGTCATAAACGTATCAAAACATTTATACCACTGCCTTGGAGCTTGCTTAAGTCCATACAAGGACTTTTGTAATTTACATACCAATTGTTCCTTCCCAGGAACTGCAAACCCTTCAGGTTGTCTCATGTAAATTTCCTCCTCCAACTCTCCATGTAGGAATGCAGTTTTCACATCAAGCTGCTCCAACTCCAAGTCAAACAATGTGACAAATGCAAGAAGGACTCGAATAGAGGTATGTCTAACAACAGGGGAGAAGACCTCATTGTAGTCAATACCTTCCCTTTGGTTGCAACCACGAACAACCAACCGTGCCTTCCATCTTGCATTTTCAACTCCAGGAATTCCTTCTTTCTTCTTGTAGATCCACTTGGCAGTTAAGGCTCTTCGGCCTTTAGGCAGTTCACAGAGTTCCCATGTTCGGTTCTTTTGCAGACTTTCGATCTCTTCTTGCATAGCTAGGATCCAGTTAGGTGAACTTGGGCAAGTGATTGCTTCAGTGTAATTTGAAGGTTCAGCACCTTCAGGCACTTCCTCTGCAACTGAAAGTGCGTATGCTATCAGCCCCTCATCATCGTTGTAACGGGCAGGTTTCCTGATCTCCCTTCGAGGACGATCACGAGCTATAGAATGGGCAACCTCCTCCTGAGGTTGATTGGGACTGATAGTTCCAGGTTCAGTAACCTGGGTCTCCCTATTGGGTTGATTAGTAGCTCCACCTTGAGCTGTTACGGTCTCCATCTCTACCTCCACATTGGTATCTTCCTGATTACCTGCATCAATAGAAGGAACAACAGTATTCTTCCCAGAAGATAACATAGTAGTCTCATTGAAAGTAACATCCCTACTTTGAATTACTTTCTTAGACTCAGGACACCACATGTGGTATCCCTTAGACTCAGATGCATATCCAAGTAACATGCATTTGACAGCCCTGGGGGCTAATTTCCCATTATTCACATGGGCAAACACAGGACATCCAAATATTCTTAAATTAGAATAATCAATAGGATTACCTGATCATACTTCTTCTGGGATTTTGAAGTCAATGGAGGTGTGTGGTGAACGATTTACCAGGTAGCAGGCTGTAGAAATAGCCTCTGCCCAAAAGGCCTTGCGATCCCAAAGCCCAGCATGTGAAAGCATACATCTAGCTTTCTCCAGTAGAGTCCTGTTGATTCGTTCTGCAACCCCATTTTGTTGTGGTTTACCAACCAACGTTTTGTGCCTAGCTATGCCATTTTTCGTGCAAAACTCTTCAAACTCTGACTCAACGAACTCAAGACCATTGTCAGTCCTAAGTTTCTTGATCTTTCTCCCAGTCTGGTTTTCAACCAGAGCCTTGAACTTCTTGAACATGGAGAACGTCTCATTTTTCTGTCTCAATAAGTAAACCCAAATCTTGCGTGAGAAATCGTCAACAAAAGTTAACATGTAACGCTTACCTCCACAAGAAGGAACCTTTGAAGGACCCCACAAATCAGAATGAATGTAGTCAAGGATCCCCTGAGTACGGTGTGTTACTTTCGAGAAACTTACCCTCTTTTGTTTCCCAAAGACGCAGTGATCACAAAAATTGAGCTTACCCGTACTGGCGTTACCAAGACAACCTTTCTTACCCAGAATGGTCATCCCTTTCTCACTCATATGGCCCAACCTCATGTGCCATAACTTTGTATCATCTATTGTACCAACTGCAACTACACCTGTAACTGTAGTTCCTTGTAGAATGTAGAGATTGCCTTGCCTCAATCCCTTCATTATCACCATGGCTCCCTTAGTTACCTTTAGGACACCATTCTCCATCGAAATCCTGCAACCATTAGTCTCAAGAGTACCCAAGGATATTAAACAACGAGTCATGTCAGGTATGTGGCGCACTTTAGACAATGTTCTAATTGTCACATCATGGGTTTTTATCTGAACAGTACCTATCCCGGCAACTTTGCATTTAGCATTGTTACCCATAAGTACCACCCCAGTGTCAACTGCCTCATAGGTGACAAACCAGTCCTTATGAGGGCACATGTGAAACGTACAACCAGAATCTAAAACCCAATCAACATCCACGCCCCTTTCGGAGGTGGTAGCCAAAGAAGTAGCAAGTAACACATCACCATCAGACTCCGACTCTACTACACAATCAGCTGTAGCAGTTTTCTCCTTATCCTCCTTTTCATTCTTTTTCTTTAATTTCCAGCAGTTAGCCTTGATATGACCCAATTTGTTGCAGTAGTGGCAGGTTTTGTTAGAGTGAGGATTCCTTGACTTAGAACGGTTCTTTTTCTTATTACCGTTCCCCCCTTTCTCAGTGGTTCTACCCCTGACAACTAATCCCTCAGACTGATCAGCATGGATGTCTTGGTCAAACTTTTCTTTAGACAGCAGGTTAGACTTTACATCCTCAAACGATATAGTATCCGAATTACTATATAACATGATTTCCTTAAAGTGTTTGTAGGAAGGGGGTAGAGACACAACAAGCAGAATGGCCTTATCCTCATCCTCAATTTTAACATCCAAACTCTCCAAATCTACTAGAATGGAATTAAATTCATTCAAGTGTTTTTGGACAGGAGTACCTTCAGCCATACGAAAGGTGTACAACCTTTCCTTCAACCGGATCTTGTTGGCGAGGCTCTTCGTCATGTAGAGTTCTTCCAGCCGTGCCCACAGATCCACCGCAGTTGTCTTATCCACCACCTCTCGCAGGACATGTGGTGTCAAGCACAACTGTATGGCTGAAACCGCTTTCATCTCCAGTTCCTCCCATTCGTCCTCCGTCAACGACCCACGTCTCTTCTTTACATCTTCAGCCTACTGTTCTTCTGTCATCTTCTCAGGTTTTACGTGAGGTCCCTTCAGAACCTTCCACAACCCGTGCTGAATGAGAACTGCTCTCATCTGCACCTTCCAGAGATTAAAACTAATCTCCCCGTCGAATTTCTGAATATCTACCTTCATGATAGAAGACATCCTATAACCAGGCTCTGATACCACTTGTTAGGAATAATATTAGAGCAACAATAATAGCGGAAGCAATAGGATGAATTAGAAATTCAGAAATCAAGTGAATAACAGAAAACAGAAATAAGAAGACAAGAGATTTAACGTGGAAAACCCAATGCGGGAAAAACCACGGACGGCGACAGCACCAGAACAATTCACTATGAGTAGGAAGAATACAACACGATCACAATCACCACAGTGATTTGATCTAAGAGCAGAATTACAACCTCTCTATTGTAATCTCTCACAAAGTACTTCTACCTCTCAATGTATGTATGAGTACTGGAGATGATTTAGATCCTAGGCTTGACCCCCTTTATATAGGGTCCAAACAGTAGGGTTTTTCCCCCTTAGCGTGCAACCCTAGCCGCCGGGTGAAATCCTTCCTTGAACAGAACTCTACCGCCTTCCGAGAGAGGCGGCGTAAACACACGGGGCACGACCGTGCCACGTGGCACGGTCACCCCGTGCCACGTGGCACGGGCGCCCCCGTGCCGTTTTTCTGTCTTCTTCGACTGGACGTTCTTCGTCTTGACACGCCCGTGTCCTGTGTAGCACGGTCCCACCGTGCCGGTACTTGGATTTTGGGCCACGAAACCCAACAACTTTTATAGCCGACTATAATATTTTTGATAAGCTGTTTTTTTTAATAAGGTTTAGCTGACCATAATATTGCTTAAACAGAAAATCAAACAATGGAACAGACAATACAAATATGATAAACAGCTTTACCTTCATGTTTGGATGATCAGACAGAAGGTTAGTTAAGTAAAAGTCAGCATTTGACGCAGCTTTGTTATCTGGATCTCCCAGCTGTAAGCCATGACACAAGAAGAAGAATGTGAAACAGTATCAATAAATTTCCTAAATTCACAGTTATACAATCCAAGAGAGATGAACTTTGGCTTGTAAAAATTGCAAATGTTTGTGACGCTTACTTTGTTCACTAATGCAGTGAGTAGCCTCCGTCTTGCTCCGATTTACTTTTCTGAAGTGCATACATAATCTAAATATAATCAGAAAAAATAAACAAATAAATAAAAATAAGGCACCATTGTAAAATGAGCAAGTCCACAAAATACTGATCAAAATTCCAAAGCATCACCATTGCATTGAGGTAGATTAAGAAAAGATGAAAGACTAACAGCAATGATAAAGTTTATCTAGCAACTTAGAATAAACAACACTAACCTTCAATGCCTTGTCCTTTAGTATACGCAACATGTCCCTCGATGCATCTTCTAGAGCACCAACAAACGTTTCATACCTGGAAGCAAATCCATGAACAGAGCTTAAATACCGTGAAGAGAACGAGGTCAAGGCAGCAACAACAGTAAATATATGTCCCACAGCAACTCCTTGTCCATGATCACCCCACTCCTCCCCCGATTGAAGAAAAGAGAAGTACAGATTAAAAATATTTGACATCTAGTGCTCACAAAAGGACAATTAACTTTCCACATAAAACACTAAGGATTTTCTCCCAAGGGATAATACCAAGGCAAGAGACAAGATACCTTGATTTCAAGCATTCTTCCTAATGCCAGAACAATAGGAGACAATAGCCATCTTTTGTTTCAGGAAGTTGGTTTATTGGCCGCTGGAAGAGGGTCTTCAACTTACGATCGGGCAACAAGCTGCAACAAAAAGAGTATGAAATTTGCAGCTAAGTTGAGCATCTAGTGCAGCAACTATGTCGAATATATAACATATTTGGATAAGGAGACTCAACAGACTAAAAGCACAAAACCTTGTATAAACAACTCTTTTAGAGCTTCAAAACCCGTGAGAGCATGACGCTTCCCAACCTTTGATGTTACCATAGCTGCAATGGAAAATCAACCTGTTACGACGAACACTATCTTTTTTGCATCAAAAACCACCCATATCATAATCATTTTCCATAATTGATGTACACTAAGCTATCAACTCCACAAAAAGGCAGCATCTTCCCACAAGCATCAGCCTCCTGGAATGTTCAGGAGGAAGAAAAGAATCAATTTTTAACTCTGTTGACATATTCTCCTAAACTCCACTACACCCTAATTATGTTTAGGAAGAGTAAGAGACAGAATCAATTTAACAAAAAAATCTCAAAGAAAAGAATGCGATCCCCCTCCCCCCCCCCCCCCCCCCCCCCCCAAAAAAAAAACCTCCAAAACAAGCTGTAAACTCATGAATTGAAACTTACCCAGAAGAGCATCCAGGGATTTCATATTGGCAATTGGGTTATCCCCAATCAAAACCGAGTATGCCGAGACTTTATCAGCAGCAGTTCCAGACCTTTGTGTTGCAATAAGCATCTTGATATCACTACCTTGTCCCCTGCTTGCTTCATTATCAAGGGTATACTGTGCTAATAATCTCTCTCCTAACGCTTTCTTCTTCGCCACCAAACTCTTCCACTCATCAGGATTCCCAATTCCCAACCTCGTTCTCTCTCCTCCTAAAACCTTCACCTCCTGCTCGTCCATATCCACATACCACGATCCCAAGGCGCTAGCTTTCACCAATGGCAGCTTCGGGAGGTTCTTAAACTTGTCAAATGACGTGTAACTATTAGCAACAAATTCATCATTGTTCTTGCTGTCACTGGGTTTTCTGCCGTCTTTGGTATTCATTGATTTGGGTTTTTCGATCGGAGGCTGTTGATGTTTTTATAAAACCGAGAAGGCACACGGCTTCGAGGAGGAAAATATTGTGAATTCATTAGCTAATTGTATTTCCTCTGCCCGTCAATTACATTCGCTCGGCCCTAACATATACATGCATGGAGGAACGTAGCAGTGGACAATGGATTGAGGCACTGTTTATGTAGTAGTTTAATAAAATGGACCCAATTCATTCTTTTGTCTCATTTTTTATTACTTTTTCTCGTTCTGATCCACTCTCATTCACTTTCATCCACTCCTTTTCACTCCTAAATATAATTATTATTTTTTTATATTTTAAAAACTTTTATAATTTATATAATTGTATGTATAAATAGTGTGATATTAATGATAAAAAGTTTTATTTATTTTTCGGATATTATGAAAATATTTATTAGTTGTGTCAAAAATTGTAGATGATGTAATTTTTGTTATATATATTAAAGAAATAATTTTTTTGCTTTGTTAAGCAAATGTTAGTTTTTTGTTACTAGTAGATATTTAAGATTTGATTCTGTATATGGAAGATATGCTTAATTTTTTTTACGTTGGTTATGAAATATTTGTTATAGGTCATCAAAGGGTGGATGATTGTTGCTGTATATGTAACAGATTTATTTTTCATTCATCGAATTTGGAGCCAAATTTGCAGATTTTTTTCCGACATAATGAAAAAATGTGTAATTTTTTTGGCGTTCTTTGTAATACGTGGTAGGAAGTGCAAATGTATTGTACGTGTATTTTAAGCGGATATTTTTTTTGTGTGCGTTAGTAACAAAATATTGGAAGTTCTTCACACAAATTACAGATGATTGTTTTCCGTGTACTGAGAGCCTGTTCTTTTAGTTGAAAAATATGGGTTGGTAAATGGGTGAAATTAGTTGATATTGGTAGAAGTGGGTTAAAATAGGTTGAAGTGGGTATTTCTTTGGTGAAGTGGGTTGAAGTAGGTTGAAGTGGCTATTTTTTTGTTGAAGTGAGTTTAAGTTGGTCGAAGTGGTTGAAGTTGGTTGAAATTGGTTGATTTTTTTTTTGTATGATGAGTAGAAGTTAGTTAAAATAGTGAGAAATAGATTGAAGTTGGTTGAAGTGAGCTGAAGTGGATTGAAATTGGTTGAAATTGATTGAAGTTGGTATTTTTTATTGAAGTTCATGAAGTAAGTTGACGTGGATTGAAGTAGGTAAATTTGTATTTACCAATAAAAAGAACAAGGGCTGAACATATGTATATTTTTTTCGTTGTTCATATTTGGTTAAAATATGAAAAAAATATATCCATAATTTATTTTACGAATAACGAAAATTATAATTTTTTTGGGGTAACAACGGCCACGAAATAGTATTTCGTACCTGAGTCAACAAAGAAAAATAGTTTTCAGTTTAAAAAATTTTTTATCATCGGTAATTACTATCACAAATAAAAGATTAAATTAAAAAAATAAAATACGTAACTTATATCAACTCTCTAACCTCATTCAACTCCTTCCCACTCCTTCTCACTCATTCCTACTCCTTCCCTCCTTTCCCACACTTAAAAAAATATCACTCATATCCACTCCTACCAACTCCTTCCCCTCCTTTCCCACTCTCACACATCTCACACCTGTAATTTCCCAACAAAAAGAACAGGGCCTGAGTTACGTCGGACTAGGTCAGTCTATTAACTAAATTGGTCAGATTGGGTCCAGCACATTTGTTAATAGGCTAGGTCAGATTATGGGCCAAATGAACCCAGTCTGCCTATGGCCCACCCATTACCACCTAAGGGGTGTTTTGGTGAGTTGACTTTTGAACGAATATCTCGGTAATTTTCCAACTAAATTAGACAAATCCAAATTCAAAGTTAGAAAATACACAACAAAGCTAATACACGGGTCGGGTTGGGTTGGTCAATGTGGTCCGCTTTGGGCCCGTTTAAAAACAAAATAAACTTGTGCCAAAAAAACGATGTATAATAATTATTGTTATGTACAAAGTGTTGGTAATAAGTTTAACTAATTGGAACATGTAAACTAGTGTGTCAATTATGTTGAAAAAACTAATGGGTCACTAAACAGACTGTTAATGAGCAAGCCCAGTCCAGATCATTAATATGCTTTAATGCTCTGGTATATTATTAGCCCAATCCATTATTGACCTGACTCTTTTTTAGCCCTATTTTAAACGGGCTGACCACTTAATCCAATTAGTACCCGACCCGCTGCCTACCCCTAGAGAAAACCGAAACCTAATACCACTCCCAATGGTGAGCCCGATTTTTTGCTCATTCGTTAGGATCTACCGCTACCACATCAACTCTCTCTCCAACTTTAATTGTTTTATTTTTTGTTTTGATTTGTTATTTGGCTTTATTATTTTTGGAAAAAAATAATTGGGACATAATAATTTGATAACCCAACTAATTAAAGGGTCATAAATATTTTTTTTTAAAACAACACAAGAGTTTAAATTAAAAAAATTGACACATGCTTGAATATAGAAATTACAAGAGTTCGATAATAAATAAAAAAAGATACATTGGTTAACATTAGACAGAAAAAAAATTATAATACGTGAACAATTTTTAAAAAATTACAATATGACGATCAATAAACACCACTAATAATTACAACGGTTTTGTTTTTTTTTTTTGGTTGGTTATTTGGGTTTATTATTTTGGAAAAAATTATGTGCACATAATCATTTGGTAAGACAACTAATTAAAGGGTTAAAAATTTTTTAGAAAAAAATACAAGAATTTGAATTAAAAAAATCACACATACTTGAAGGTAGAAATTACAAGAGTTTGATAATTTAAAAAAAAAAAGATACATTGGTCAACATTGGAAGGAAAAATAATTTACAATAGTTGAATAATTTTTTTTAAAAAAAATTACAATATGAAAATCAATCAACTATCCTCTTTACCGCCGACCCGAATTTCGCTTCCATATTTCCTCAATCAAGTCTGCTTGGAGAGCTGCATGTGTGTCAGAATTGCAAACTTCGCATAATCATTGAAAGTATGTCTCATTGTATGGATAGTGGTCATGGTTAACAATTGGCTCCAAGATAGTTCCCTCGACAACATTGTAGTCAAATGTAAGCTCGTAATTGTCCCAATCGTCCTCGGTAATCATATTATGGAGTATCATACATGCTCTCATAATAATACTAATTTCTCTTTGATCCATCAGACGAGCAAGGCCACGTACAGTGGCAAATCAAGCCTGTAACACACCGAAGGCTCGCTCAACGTCCTTCCTCACTAACTCTTGACATTCTGCAAAGAGCTTTTTCTTTGACCCTTGGGGAAGTGGGATAGTTTTAACAAATGTCATCCATTTTGGATAAATTCCATCCGAAAGATAGTATCCTATGTTATAATCATGTTCATTGACAACATACTGACATTTAGGAGTCCGATCCTTGTATAGCTCTTGAAAACCCGGTGAGCAGTCAAGGATGTTGATGTCATTGAGACTTCCAGGCAACTCGAATAATGCATGTCATATTCAAAGGTCATATGATGCAATGACTTGAAGGATGTTTGTTGACACCTTGTAAATTTTCTTTTGAAATGATAACCTCCAACCCGTTCAATCCATGTTGATCTCATGGATTATGAACACAATTGAACCAAGTATTCGATCAACTGTGACTTACACAGAAACAGCCAAGGAGTTATGGGATGATCTAAAGGAGTATTTCTCGATTGTCAATGGACCGAGAATTCAACAGCTTAAATCTAAACTGGCCGATTGCAAGCAACGTGGAATGTCTATAGTGAACTATTATGGAAAGTTGAAGTCTTTGTGGGACGAATTGATGATTTATGAACCAATTCTAGCGTGCACTTGTAAATGCTGAGAATGCGGAATTAGCCAAAAGCTTCAGAAGCAACGCGAAGAGGAACATGTTCATCAATTCCTCATAGGTCTTGATGATGTTGTTTTCGGGATGACAAGGTCGAATTTGCTAGCTATTGACCCTCTCCCACCTCTGAAGACAACATATTTGATCACGATGCAAGAAGAAAGGGTCAAGACTGTTGTGCGAGCTACAGAAGAACGAAGAGAAGCCATGGCTCTTGCGGCTCAAACCAATTTCAAAGGCAGAGGATGGGTCAAGAACAAAGACAAAAACTTGGTCTGCTCTCATTGTAACCGGCAGGACATGATTCCAGCTCATGCTTCAAAATAATTGGATACCCATAATGGTGGGGGGATAGACCACGAGGCGACAGCAGATCACAGCAGCACATACTCGGGACAGGAGGAGGTCGGGGCCGAGGAGAAGTGGTGCATGCCAATGCCGTGCAGATAGCCGGTGGAAGCCATAGTGAGGCAGGCCTGGGCATTAAACCAGAGAACTCGACGCCTCCAGGATTGAGCACCGAGGAGTGGAAGGGCTTGCTTGAGATGCTAAATAACCACAAAGCAAGTGAAAAGATGACAGGTAAACACGCTAGGCCCTAGATAATTGACACATGCGCCTTGAATCATATGGTGGGAGACTTGGAGCTTTTGAGTGGTTTGCGGGATATACCAAATTGCCTAGTCGGAATCCCAAACGGGAATAAGACTATTGCAATGAAAGAAGGAACAATCGAGCTCGATGAAAATATTCTTAAAAATGTTCTTTATGTTCTTGGCTTAAATTGCAATCTAATTTCTGTGTCTCAAATAATAGACGATTTTCAATTCATTAAAAAATTGTGTTATGCAGGACCCTGTTACAAGGATGCTAATTGGTACGGGTGAATGGAAAGATGGACTGTATTTATTCCGCAATTTACCACAGATTAAGGCAATGAAGGTAGAAGTACCAAACTCACTGGATCTATGGCATAAGCAGTTGAGACATTCTTCCTTAAAGATTAATAAGTTACTTCCTCTCATTCATTGTAGGAAAACTAGTGCTTTAGATGATCATTGTGATGTGTGTTTGCCGGCCAAACAAACTTGAACCAAATTCCCATTAAGTGAAAATAAAGCTTCGGATATGTTTGAATTGATTCGTTGCGATTTGTGGGAACCTTATAGAACTCTTTCTTCTTGTGGTATATCTTATTTTTTGACTGTGATTGATGATTATTCTCATGGTATTTGGGTATATCTGCTTGTTGACAAGGTAGAAGTGTCCTTAATCTTGAAAATTTTCTTTTCTATGGTGGAAAAACAGTTTGAAAATGGGTTAAAATTGTTAGAAGCGATAATGGCACATAGTTCACTTGTCTAAAGTCATATTTTCTTGAACATGGAATTATATTTCAAACTTCTTGTGTTGTTTCACCCCAGCAAAATGGTAGGGTTGAACGCAAACATCAACATATTTTGAATGTGGCACGAGCCTTAAGGTTCCAAGATAGACTTCCTATTTGGTTTTAGGAAGAATGTGTGCTAACTGCAGGGTATTTGATTAATAGAACTCCCTCCATAGTCTTGAATGGAAAGACTCGTATGAAATTTTGTATGGCATACCACCTATTTATGGGCGTCTCAAAGTCATTGGTTCCCCGTGTTATACACTTAATCAAGGTAGGGGAGGCGATAAGTTTGCAAGAAAAAGTAGGAAGTGCATATTTGTGGGATATCCACATGGCAAGAAAGGTTGGAAACTCCACAATCTAGAGACCCATGGTTTTTTCGTGTCTCACGATGTTGTTTTTCATGAAAATGTCTTTCCTTTTGCTGAAGAAAATCGAGATTTGGCATCAGATTGTGTTCCCTATATGATTGGTAAGGATGATGAAGCTAGTGGGGATAATAAAGCTAGGGGGGTACAGAGTTTGAGGATGTGGGTCAACCTCCAGAAATAGCCCAAGCCAGTTGTGATGAGGGTAATAGGAGTGCAGCACAAGAAGAGGAATCTTTGGGTCGTGGACATCGTCGTCGAGAACCTTCAATTCGTCTCCAAGATTACATTGTTCACACCATGTAGAAAAAGAGTCCATCGACTTCTTCATCCCAACCACGGCATACTCCAAGTACTGCTTATCTAATAACACACTATGTGAATTGAGCTAATTTTTCTGCTAGACAAATGCAATTTCTTGCAACCATTACCCTAAAGCGTGAACCTGTCACTTTCTCATAAGGCACGAAAGATGAGCATTGGCGTTCTGCCATGCAGAATGAAATTCAAGCCTTAGAAAATAATGGGACTTGGGAGGTGGCTGATTTGCCCGATGGAAAGAAGGCGCTCGGTTGTAAATGGGTTTATAGAATCAAATATCACTTTGATGGCACAATGGAGCGGTATAAGGTATGGCTTGTGATTCTTGGTAATCATCAGGTTGAAGGAATTTATTACACTGAGACGTTTGCACCTATTGCTAAGATGGTTACAGTCATAACCTTCTTAGCTGTTGCGGAGGCCAAAAATTGGGAGGTACACCAGATAGATGTTCATAATGCATTCCTTCATGATGATCTCCAAGAAGAGGTGTTCATTAATGGGACTTGGGAGGTAACTGATTTGCCCGATGGAAAGAAGGCGCTCGGTTGTAAATGGGTTTATAGAATCAAATATCACTTTGATGGCACAATGGAGCGGTATAAGGTTTGCCTTGTGATTCTTGGTAATCATCAGGTTGAAAGAATTTATTACACTGAGACGTTTGCACCTGTTGCTAAGATGGCTACAGTCAGAACCTTCTTAGCTGTCGCGGCTGCCAAAAATTGGGATGTACACCAGATGGATGTTCATAATGCATTCCTTCATGGTGATCTCCAAGAAGAGTTGTACATTAAATTACCTCCAAGTTTTAAGGTTGCAAGTATGGAGAAAGTCTGCAAGCTTCGAAAATCATTATATAGGCTAAAACAAGCTCGTTGTTGGTTTGCAAAACTGTCTGCTGCACTGTAGTGATATGGATTTAAACAATCTTATGCTGACTACTCGCATTTCTCTCTTTGTCAAGGGAGTCTTTGTCTCCATGTTCTTGTCTATGTTGACGATTAAATCATTTCTGGGAATGACCCTGCTGAATCACAAAGGTTTAAAGCATATCTCCATCCATGTTTTTATATGAAGGATTTGGGGAAGTTGAAATATTTTCTGGCTGTTGAAGTTGCTCAAGGACCTGAGGGGATTTTCGTATGCCAACGGAAATATGTATTAGGCATTATATCCAAAGTTGGATTGATAGGTGCTCAGCCAGCCGCCATACTGTTAGAACAAAATCATCGCTTAGCATTGGCTGATGGTCGTTTCCTGGAAGATGCCAAGCGATATCGTCGACATATTGGCCATCTTATATATCTCTGCTTTACATGCCCAGAACTCTCTTATTGTGTTCATGTTCTCTCACAGTTCATGCAGCAACCACGAAAGAAGCATTGGACTACGACTTTACACGTAGTACATTATTTGAAAGGACATTCCAGGCAAGGTATTTTTCTCTCAAGTGCCAATGATAATGCTAATGATTTGTGCTTACATGGATGGTGTGACTCAGATTGGGCGCGCTGCCTCTTGACTCGACGTTTACTCACGGGTTGGTTCCTTCAGTTGGGTGACTCTCCCATTTCCTAGAAAACCAAAAAGCAACATGTTATGTCTCGTTCTTCTGCTGAAGCCGAATATCACTCTATGGTAGCGACCACTTGTGAACTCACATGGCTCAAACAAGTCCTCTCTAATCTTGGCATTTCACATACTGACCCTATGCACTTACATTATGATAGCCAAGCTGCTTTACATATTGCTCGAAATTCAGTGTTTCATGAAAGGACCAAACACATTCAGGTTTATTGTCACTTTATTCGGGATGAGATCATTAGTGGGAATATATGTCCCTCTTTTGTGCCTTCTAATCACTAGCTCGCTAACATTTTCACTAAAGCTCTTGGCAAGTCCCAGTATGATTTTCTTATCGGCAAGTTGGGAATTCGGAATCCTCATGCACCAACTTGAGGGGGGTGTTAGGCATTGCATATCTTGGCTATTTTAGGAAGTTATTTTCTTGTAATTATATTGAGATATTATAGCCTCTTTTTGTGTATACATTCCCTTGTGAATATGGAAAGTTAGGGTTGGTAATTCCCTAGTGTACTCTGTATATATTCATACTTAAGCAGTGAATAAAGACAATAGTTCTCTTTGACTTATACTGTGAAATTGTCAAAAGAGACCGCAAAAGAACCTGCCTTTGCCTCTAGATGCCTTGTTAGATTTTGATTGGTAATATCGCTTGCAACAAAAGTCTTGGTTTTCGCAAGTGGAATTGTATTCTTGGTATTTGTATGTGTTAGACTTAATCTTTTTCAAGTTGCTGCAATTAATTACGATAATTGGATTGAAAATTCACTTGGATGAAAAGAAATACCCAACCGAAGTGCAATTTTCTATAGAGTGCAACATTGATTGCAACAGCTTAGTCAACCCTACAATCCTTATACTGTGTTTGGATTGGGATTAAAGGAGGGGAAGGAGGGAGAAGGGAGGTTAATTAATCCTCTTTCCCTTGTTTGGGAAAAAAGGATATGGTGAAAGAGGGGGAACTTTTTACCTCTATTAACCTCCATAATCTGCAAATCATGATTCAAAATTAAAACCCTTTTATTTAAAAGTATATATTATTTACAAATTATCTGAATAAATTTGTAGATACTTTGTTTGGTGATTTAAAATGATAGTTTGAACTGATTATTATTATTATTATTATTATTATTATTATTATTATTATTATTATTATTATTATTGTTGTTGTTATCATCATCATCATCATCATCATCATCATTATCATTCTAACTATGTGGACTTATTCAAATTAACCTTGATTTTCTTCTACTTTTATGGGACTACTTTGAACTACTTTTAACTATCTTGAAATGCTCGCTGATTTAATGGGATTGCTGACTCATTCAAATTGTTTGGTGTGTGGAGCTGCTTTTGTGCAACAGACTTTAGTGGGAGAACATGTAACTCTTTCCACGATAAATTAGTTTGACAAAGTGTTGAGATGTGAATATAAAGCTGGAGCATTTATTAATCAAAAAGAGAGGGGGGAAAAAAGGACATTCAGCCTCAATTTTGTCTGCGTTGCTCTACGAAAAGTTTCTCAGTCTCTATTCCTCTACATTACTAGCATTGTTCAGTTTCAGTTAACTGACTTTGTTAAGTTTGTTGAGGAAGATTTCAATTAATTTTCAAATTAATTTTCGTCCACAACTTTCTTTAATTTTCAAGTGAGCATTGAGTTAAGACTTGGTTCAGGGTTCTAATCGCTGCATTCAATAAGAACTGTCGGGTTGTCGAATCTTAGGAGAGGGCTGCATCTTCAATATTCAACCAGTGCAGTGAGGGCATTTCCTCTCTAAAGAGAGCGCTTCAACATGCTTCGACCCATGCTATTCTTACCTTATTATTATTATACCTTTGTCAAGTTGTTATTCGTATTTGTTGCTATTCTAATTAGGGGCTGTTTAGTGAGATAAAATGGAATGGAACTTGAACCCTTAGGTATCAAGTTCCACTCTTTTGTATTTGGTGAGCACTTTAAGGGGATGAAACTTGATATCTATGGGTATCAAGTTCCCCCCAATCTTAAGGAACTTGAACCCTTCCATTTCCAAAGGGGTTCAAGTCCCCAACCCTCTAGAATCAACAGCAACGTCGTCGTCGTTATTATTGTTGTTGTTGTTGTTGTTATTATTATTATTATTATTATTATTAATTATTGTTATTAACATTAATGATATAATTATTAATAACATTAATAATAAGTGTTATTGTAATTATTATTTATTAATAATAATTATTATTATTAATTATTATTACTAATATTAATTAATAATTATAATTATAATTGCTAATTATTATTGATAATATTAATCATTATTATGATTAATAACAACAAAAATTATGATTATAATTATTAATTATTAATACTAATATTAATTAATAATTATAATTATTAATAATAATCATTATTTTCATTATTAATTATTACTACTAATTATTAATTATTACTACTAATAATTATAATTATGATTAATAATTATTATTTTTATTATCAATTATTATTTATAATTAATAATAATTAATAATATCAATTAATAATTGTAATTATAATTATTCTTATTAATTATTCTTAGTAATAATAATTATTAATATTATTATTAAGTATTATTTTTAATTAATTAATATTATTAATAATATTTATAATTAATAATAATTAATAATATTAATGTTAATGTCAATATCAATATTAATAATTATTATGATAATATTAATTATTATTTTTATTATTAATTATTATTATTAATAATATTTATAATTAATAATAATTAATAATTTGAATACTAATATTAATAATTATTATGATTATTAGTATTTGTATTAATAAGAATTGTTTTTGTAATTATTATTATTAATTATTATTAATATTGATCATTATTATAACTAATTATTGTTATTAACAATTATTATTAATTATTATTATAATTATTATAAATTATAAACTATAAATTATTATTATTAATTATTAATGTTACTTAATAATAATATTAACAATAATTATTTTTAATGTTAATAATAATAATAATTAATTATTAATATTAATAATATTAATTATTATTATTATTAATAGTAATAATAATGTTTATTATTATCGTTATCATTAATATTACTATTATTGTTATTATTAATCATTGTTAATCATTATTATTTTTTAAAATAAAATAGATTTGATTCCATTCCATAATCTATAGCCAAACAATAAGGATTGGAACTTGATTCCATTCCTTTTCTCTCCAAACACATGAGTTTAGGATTCAAGTTCCACCCTTCATCCCTCAGAGATCATAACTTGATTCTATTCCATTCCATTTTTCTCACCAAACAGGGCCTTAATAGAATTTCCCCCTTGAACTAGTTTTATTAAGTTTTGTGCTTATACTTATTTTCCAACAAAATTGAGGGGAATGGAGGGAATGAGAAGTAATAAAAAAAAATTTAATTATAATACTTTACAAATAATAGTAATTTCCCCTTCGCCTTTCCCTTCCCTTTCCCTCCCCTTCCTTTTCGAATCCAAACGTAACACATATAATTAGCTTCAATTCTCCTTCACTTTAAATTCAAACAAGATAAATACATTTTCCCTCCCATCCCTTCCCCTCCTCTTCCTTTCCCTCCACTTCATTAACCTTTCCTCCCTTCCCCCTATAATATCCAAACAGACTGTTAGTTCCTTGCTACCTTATATAGTTGTATTTATCTAGTTCAGAAGAGAATTCAAAGCCAGTATTAAATCTTCTCTAGTTTTCTGACAAAGATCTTATGTCTTACTGTCAAGAACCATCTCAACATAGAGAACCATCTTAACAAAATTTTAGGTTGATGGTTGATAGCTTAGTAATAAGTTTATGCTCTAATATGCTCTAATACGCCCACTCACGTGAATGTCCTTTGGGCTTGAAGTGTTGAATGTGGATGCTACAAAGACTCTACCTATCTAGCGCCATGAATCAATATAGGCACTGTTGAGATTAGAATCCAATACGTCATGTTCAGAAAGACTGATATTATGTTCAAGAACCATGTCAACCTAAAGCCAAAATTGGGTGCAAAGCTGAGTAATAGTTTTATACTTTAATGGATCCTTGAAGATCCAGCATTACAAGTGTTGCTGACCCAAATTGGGCTTTCTCCTTAATCGCAGCCATGGTTATTGCACGCCAGCAACACCAGTATTGGATGAGAACATTGGTGGGCAGAAGCAACTCTTTTCCTCAAGGATGCAACTACGACACATAAACACCACCAACAAAATTGACCACACTTTTTTTGGGGGGGGGGGGGGGGGTGTCTTTGGACCTCTATTTACCAAAATCTAGCTAGTAGTCATTGTGGGCTCATCAACAGGTACAACTCTCCAGTATAGATTATGGTCAGATGCGCTCCTAACACAAAAGAAAAAAGGAAAAATAAAGTTAATTATGGTTGCGTTGTAACTTGTAATATTACATATTACAACTACATAAATGTTAGTCTTCAAATAAGGGTCTAGCTCCTCTTTCTCTTGGGCTTCTTCCTACTTTTCTCTGCTTTTTTAGATTTCTCGCCATCCAGGGTCAAAGGTGACACGGATTTTCTCTTCTTATGCAACCTGGCATTATTATCCTTCTTACCCGATTCATCATTGTCGAAGGAATCTTCATCGTTCAGCAAATGCTCGTACTCTTCAAGACTAGCGAAAGGAGATGCCGATGACTTTTTGCCAGACTTCTTCTTTCCTTTCTTGGGCATAGGTACATCATCGTCGTCTTCGTCTTCATCATCAGCGTCACCAATGTGGATATCATCGTCGTCGTCATCACTGGCATCGTCTGCATCGCTGATGTCAATGTCATCGAAAGTAGGCACGTCATCGTCAGCCTCTCCTGCGTCTGAGATTACATCCATCTCTGTCTCATTGTCACTAGCATTGCCGATCAAGTCATCATCGTCCTCATTAGCAACATTGTCCAGATCATCGTAATCATATTCACCATCAGACTCCAATGAAGGTTCAGTGGCATCCAACAAGTTCTCAATTTCTGCATTATCACTTTCATCACCACCGTACAACCCCTCGGCCTCCACCTCTTCGGCTGCCTTCTTCTTCTTCTTTTTCTTCTTCAGTTTGGTCGATGTGCTCATCTTGTTCATGTAGAACTTATGGAAGATGAGATCCTCTGGAGGGACATCATCTTCAGCCAGTGAAAGGATTTCTGGCCCAATCAAGTGTTTATTCATATCAAGCTGGAAAAACAGTAATAAAGATCGCATTAACAAGCAATATTAGACCTAGGGAAATGAGCAAATAACTGATTAACCTAACCCAAACAACCAAGAACCAGACCCTACGGGGAACATGATTTCCCTAAAATAGAACCTGATTTTGACACAAACAAAATTACCCAACCCGAAACTTTCCTAGCCAGCGTTGCTTGGTTATAAAGACAAGCTTATTGAAACAACATCCTCAAACTTGCGGATGTGAACCTTACTGACCATAAATGCCATCAACCCAAACATACCAGAATTTTATCGTACTCAAACTGAAACTGATTGATCCAGTCACCAACTTAAGCATTACCTTCTTAGCGGGTTCGATATGTGAACCACCATGCCAAGTGCTCTGCTTAGGTTTCTTTTCCATGAACTTGTCCAGAAAAGCAGTCAGAGACAGATCATTCAATGGGTTTCCATTGTAGACAATGTTTGCTCCTGAAAGAAGAGTCATTGCCATGGTTGACACTGAGGGGTGAGCATGAGATGCTAGGACAGCCAGTTCCCACCAGCTTGTGCGGTCCGCATTGCTGTTCGAAAGACAATTCCCCATCAGCTTCTCACTTAAGGATCCATGATAGTAACCATTTTGAGTCTAAGAGAAGTAAGACAATATACCAGAAAGAAGGTTCTCGGTGTCGAGGGTCATATCCCCCAGGTAATGAATGCTTGGTTGAGGCTTCATGGTGCTGTTTCCCGTTGTGGTCAGACAACTTAGTGGAGTTCGATTCCTGAGGTTTCTCGATGTTCTTTATCAGAAATAAGTCCTCATCTTCATCTACCTCATCATCCTCAGAAGAAGATGCTGAAGCGGCTTCCTCATCTTCTGAGGAATCACTATTGCTGTTTGATCCACCGCTGTTAGTTGTGCCGTCATCATTGCTTTGTGGAGTCTTGGCATCGGCGGCGGGTAGATTGTCAGTTTCATCAGGGACATCTTCAAAATGCTCAAGATCCTCGTCAACTGCCTCATTTTGGATGCCCATATTCCTGTAGGAATGTGCATTACGGGTTTTGTGTATGATTGCAGAAGTGCATGATTCTCAATATAAGACAGTATGAATGGGGGGATGCTAACCAAAGGGGAGGCCTTGCTTTAAGGACTTCAGAGAGGAGAAACAGACACCCACAGGCATACTGAGGCGGCTGTTGAAGTGCAACCTGAACAAGCAGCAAGGCAGTCAAATTTATCAGTTATAAGTAAAATCAAACCATTTAGTTTGAATTATGGTGAAGCTATTGTTGCTGATTAGGTTCAGTTCATATGCTCTGGATTACAACTCACGGGGAAAGACAGAAGGGATTGTTGTGGACATTCAACCAGCCAAACTAATAATAACAGTCACTGAACGCTTAAAGTGACTTGCATACAGGGGCAGGCTTCAACTGGAGATGATTTACCTGCAGTAGACGCTTTGCAAAGGCCGCTACACGCTTTAAGTTTACATCATTCTTCATAGCTCTCAGCAATAGTCCAATAAACATTTCTGCCTGTAATAATACATTCAAGCATGAAATTATTGAGGATGTTCTTAAGACGATAATGAAGCTAGACGTATTAGCGGAAGTGCAATACTGATAAGAATTAGAAGATAACAATTAAATATGACTGACATTGACTGTCATCTCATCATGAACATTTAAAAACAAAATCAGTAACAAATATCATTTAAAGCTCAAAGCAGGTGAATTAGCCAAAGACCAGAAGTGCACGTCTTTGAAGGATCCAGACTTCCCAGCAAGCTAGAATCCTATATCAGCAAAAACTAGGAATTACATCTCAAAGAGATATGTAGACTGTTCTTCCAAAAAGAAGCATTTCACACCTCACTGCCACACCCAGGGTGAGCATAATTTTTGGGTGCCCTGGAACCGAACCGGCACCAATCGAAAGGCTCCAGTTCTGCTTCCCCAAAATGAGGAACTGATCTCAATGGTTCCGCTTCGGGCTCCCAACAGAATTATCCAAAACCCAAATCCATGGAACCGGTTTTAATTAAGAAACATGGTTAAGAAAAACTCAATGTTATTTCCCTTTGTTGTCTATTCTTTCTTGTTTCCCTTTTTCAATTTCTTTTCCAATTGAGGGTTCTCTTCTTCAAAGAAAGGTTAGACACCGTCTTTCTTTATGTTGGCATGCTAAAAGCACTACCTCCCAAACCTATATTATTCAAAGTAAATCCTCCATCTTTTATTGTGCATCCCAAATGCCTCACCGGATCGTCCTCCCCCTTACTGTGCCAAATTAGCAATTACAACCTATTCACACTATATTTTCCAACAACCCCCCCCCCCCAAAAAAGAGTGCATGATTTAACTTCAGAGAAAGCAGCACACCCCGAAATCCTAATCACTTGGTTCTCTGTCCCTCCTGTCTCCCTGCTCAGATGTTTCATAAACCCAACCTAAATTGCTTGTTGCGAGCCTCCTGTTTTTGCTCTGTAATCAGGCTTGCCCATCAATGGCAGCTAGTTCCCAGGCAGCCGAACATATAGAATATTATCTCAGATTGTGCTCCGAAGTATAAAGTTTGTGAAAAAAGCCCCAAACTTTCAGGTTATCGATTTGCTTTACCATGCTATCTTTTATAAAAGGTCCAGCAACCCCAGGTTCCTTTTTTTGATTGAACCCTCGACCTCTGTTTCCTCCCAAAATTAGCCCATGAATCACAAAATATTGCAAGAGCATTCTGATTGGAGATGTGTTAGCTGAACTCATCAGATTTGACAAATTGGTGTGCCAGCATATCGCATTCTGGGACAGGTGAACTGGGCCACACTACATGAGAAAAGTGAATCCAGTAACTATGATTCCACTTGATTGGGGTACAATATGTGTAGCTTCTATAATCTATATCAGTAGACATAAACATCCTTGAAAAACAACAGCCCAGAACCAAAAGCTTTGCCTGCCATTTTTGCGATGTTCATTCAAATGATTTGTATCTAGGCAAGTGACTTTACTGAGCAAATTTTTGCCCATGTTTTGGCAGAAACACAGCTCTGTAAAATGCTCCACTGGCCTTGGGAACTAGTTGCAGCTTTCCAAAGTCACTGCATCTCACCTAAGTAGCAAGGACCAGAAGAGCCACAAGAACAACCCCCCCCCTTCCGGTTGACCGCCTTACAACAGGGCTCTCTAATTATGTGAATCCAACTACCCAAATCACCAACGAATGCTGCAAAACCAGCCATGTACTCAACATGAACACATTAAGGTATAATTGCCATAATTAGTCCTGAATCCTAATTGCCCTGCTCACTCCCTTCAGTTAGAAATGCATATGATTTCACTCGCGCAGCGAGAAAGGCACTGACCCTGCCAACCAAGTCATAAGAAAGGAGAGAGCTTCGTATTTCGTTTCGTTGAGTCATGTTTAACCTTGAATGCTATTAATAGATTCCACAGCAATAGTCCCCCGGACTCGGAGAGTAATAACGAAAATGGCTAACCCAATAGCGGATTCCGCAGCTGACACCGTTGGAACCAATAAAGCAAGTAATTGACCCATCATATCATCCGAAGAAACTGAAAAGACCAAAAAGTTCAAATTCACAGCTTTGGAGGACCCCTTTTAGAGATACGATATCCATCGTTGTGTAAAAGGAACCTAAGAAGGAGACCCTAGGGAACCGGCTCCATCAATAGAGTGTCCAGCCATAGAAGGATCCTTCATATTTAACAATCAGCAAAGAGTGCATATACAAAGAACAAATTTGGAAAAGACAGATAAGATGCAATTTCATCGAAGCACGGCTATAGAAGTGCAAGGCCAAAAATAACACAAAATAAGGTACTACCACTTGTATAATAAATACCCCCACCCCCAAACCCAAAAAAATAAATAAATAAAACCCCACAAAGAGAAGACACCACCTGATTAGAGAGCACAAGTAAATAACTATGTACAGAATAAATTTAACCCAGGAGGGAAGACCCATATGCAATAACAACTATAGGAGTATTGCAATGATAATCTCGTTCCTATTAGGCATGTTCACTTCAGCACAGATTTACATGCACTAATAACCATAGCAGCACAGACTCGAGCACACAGGCTTTTTCCTCTCTGGGAGTTGGAAGAAAAAGGAAACTAATCACTTACCTTAGAGGTGTTCAAAGCAGCGGGAAGCAGCAACTTTGCATACAAGGCACGATAAAATCGATCGCTGACGACCTGGTTTCTTGATGAAATCTTATCTATAAGCATTAGAGCTTGAATGCCAACATTGAAGTTTTGCGAATGAACCTGCATATCAACAGAAAATGCCAAACTTTAAAAATATCCGGCGAATGAACCTGCATATCAACAGAAAATTTCATTCTAAAATTTCAGGACGGCCTCGCGATGCTGTCGTTTGGGAGGTGGTTAGCAGACAGCAGGCTATGGACGAGGGGTGTACAAGGCAAGAGGGAAGAGTACAAAATAGGAGAGGTATGCAGTGTTACAATTTTGGGCAGTTTACGGGTAGGCAGGAAGGCAAACAAAGAGGGCTTACAAGCAGGCGAGGGAGGGGGGCCTTAAGGAAGGGACAGAGGATTAACAAAAAGGAAATGCCCGGAAATCCTGAGGGTGAAATCATCAACTTACAAGCTGGAAGAGCACTGGAGTATGGACATCCACAACTTCATCAGACTCATCCCCAGAAACAAAAGGAAATGCCCTGTTTACTCCCTGTGAAGAATAGAAATTAAAGCTCATTATTGATGAATTGCTTGAATATCTCCCCAAAAAAAATAAATTAAAATGGCCTCAAAAGCGTAAGAGGTATGAAGACCACAATGAAGCAGTAATACAAAATTTACAGCTAGCAGGCACAAAATTGAACTTAAAGCTTAAGTAACCCACAGCAAATCTAGGTCCTGGGAAATTTTTGTAAACTTCATCACTCAAGTAAAGGTCAGCGAGAAGGCCTTCCAGTTGTTTAGAATATTCATTATAAAAGCTACAGCAGTTCCAATATCTACTCTTAACGCGGCCCCCTCAGACACTTGCGGAACATATATATAGAAGTACTTCAACACATTCTCCATTAAAGATGACTCCGACATCAGTTTGCTAGTCTTCTAAAAGAGCATAATCTTTTACAAAAGGGAACTACACCTCTACAAACAAAATACGAAAACTAAGTTCAAATTAAAAAGTTTTCTTATCAGCAAGGCTTCATAGATATTGCATTCTTAGGTATTATAAAATCAACGAAAAGCAAAGTCTGATATCTTGATACTTACTGTCAGGAGAGCAGATAAAAGCCGTGAATCCAATTCCACATGAGATTCGGACAACTTTTGCTTTTCGTTGTCCTTACGAGTGAATTTTTTAGTCTCTTCTCCCATCTTGTCTTTCTGAGCACTACCTGCCCCAGAGATCAATATCTGAAATCGCAAGTGAAGATCCAAATATATCAATACTAGTTGGGCAAGAACTGGCGAGAAGGCCACCCAAATTTTATTAAAAACAAAATGCTACAATATCATTGGAAGTGCAATCCAGCTGCCCGGAACTGAAGAAGCATGGCAGAGAAAAACGAACCAAAGAACCACAACATTACCTTAAATAGTGCAAAATACACATCTACCAAACGTCTTGCCACCTTAGGCCCATCAGCCTTGTGACTCAAGTGGATTTGACTCAGAAAATTAACCTGCAGAAACAAAATGTCAATCACGAGAGTTTTTCTAGTTGTATATACAAAAGGAACAATAACTTTTGCAACCAAGAAAGAGGGGAAGAAAAAAAATGAAAATCGTATGACAGTAGAAACACATTTACAACCAGTCAGTAATCAGTTGTGGGCAATTTTCTCATTTGTTATCGCAGAACAACACAAAATATGGGACAACAGCTTGCTACTATTGATGTGTGGCTTTTTAAGTCTAGCATCCAAGGGAAACAGCATTCCAGCAGTATCGCTGCACATATCTAACCACTAAACACCCCCCCCCCAAAAACAAAAAAAAGGACAAATGCTGTCTTTGTAGGAAGCTAGACTACAGGCATATTAACATGAGCTAATCGCTAATATCTTCAAGAGAGATATAGTTAAGAACTTTGGGGCAAATTAGGGGGCAACCTTTAATACAAGCATACAAGTCTAACAACAGGTGTAAATTCGACACAATGGTGAAAGATATGACAGATCAAATTTAAATGTATGCTGCAGTATGCTATGTGGGGAAATGGGCAAGCAAGCTTATCATAACCAGCAACACCAGCCTAAAGTTTTGTTTGATAAGTTTAATGAAAACTCAAGCATATGTTCAGCAGGGTTCTTCCCAATAATAATGCTACTCAATTCTAGTAGCTTGTCAGTTCTGAGTATATATAACAGCTCCAACATAAAGCAAGATACATATTTGAGAACAGAATTGAAAATACTCTACACAACAATCTATCACCAAGGGCTCTTAACAATTGTCACAATTTAAATAAAGCTTTCCTTCTATGCAGATACGTAAAGCCTTAGGAGTAAAATACTTCGATTTCCAGTCAATTCCGGTTTCAAGCCAGAATATTTATAATCTCATGCATGTTTATTATCCTAAAATAACAGCTTCATGAACCTTAATGGGACTGCTTTAAAGCATTGTAAGGCTCCCTATGCGGCTATGACAATTTAAGATTCAGAGTATTTAAGCTTCTCAATCAACATTAAAAACATGGACCCAGCAAAGAAATGATAACGAAACTGCAGTGTTCAAGCACATTAACTCCCACTTTAACCGTTCCAACACAGAATGGAGAAAAGATATAGCACTCATATACCTCCTATAATAATCAAGAGCTGAAACAATAAATACACAAACCAAGCGGAACAGAAGATTATGGATTTAAGTTCAACCGAACTAAAGCAGCAGATGGAAGACTTACGGCATGATACTTGGCACGCAATCCCAGGTGTGGGCGGAATAGAAACGAGTCCACTTCATCAATCACCACAATCTGAAAGTGAAGGCAGAAAAGGGACCTTAATACATTATGCAAACAAATAAGATGCATTAAGAACACGCATGAGAAATAAAACTGAGGAAGTCATTGAGAGCAATTTGCCACATGCATATCTACAATATTGATTTAAAGGATGGGTACAATGCCAGGGGGAGTACTCGTAGATAATAAGTGCTGTATCACTGCAGAGAAATAGTCCGTTGGAAACCATGAGTACTTGACACTTAGAAGATGTTGGACACTAACACCTTCATTCATAAGTCCCCAGTCCAATAATTGACACCAGAGACAAAATTAAACACTGGTTATATCAGTCACAAGCAGATGCTAACTAGAGCGCATCTACAGACTACAGAGAGTGTATCTCAAGTCCTGTTCGACCCCAAGTCCACATCTATGCTCTGATAATGGATCTATACCCCAAATACCAATGCAATTCAAGGGACAAGAACCGACACTGCCGCTTATGTGAGAGAATCCTGAGCTTCTGACCATATTTCAATTGTCCATAGTATGGAATGCACCAGCCTTGAAGTTCTAGGGACTGGCATGACTACGAATGCCATTAGACAGGATCTACAACAAAGGTGATAAAGCAAAGACCATGGCTTTTGCCTTGCTTTTCTAGTTTCCATATCTTTCTTCACAGCGTCCACAAATACCAGCTTTCATTGCAACACTTAAATCAATTTATAAACCATCAAGAGCTTTTGAAGTGCGAAAATACAGAGCAGAGAATAATGCAGATTTTAAGGTGAAATGGGAATGAGGACCAAACACTTAAAATGGCAAGGTTATGATAATTCAATAAGGCTAGAAATTGGTTCTGGAATTGAATGTGAGTATTAACAGAACTTAATATCTGACAAGTTAACACTTAGATACAAACTGCAAAGAGCTCACTTGAGCCTCCACTTATAGACTAAGGGAAACTTCAACTAGCGCACTCCGCAAAAGCTTTGCGCTTTCTCCCTGGATTGATTCCCCTCCCCCCTAACAAGTTAACACTTTATGTGCAACGCATTGAGTTGAGCCTTCACTTGCAGATTAAGGACTTCACTAGCCAATTCGCAAAAGCTACAGCCTACATCTGTTTTCTCTCTCGCTGGATTGATGTCTTTTCTTTAACAAGTGAACAAAGTATCTTCAGTTTTTCCCTTGTGCACCTTTCACTGTACTCAAAGTGACTCCTTTGATGTTGTTCTTCTACATTTTTGTTGTATGTAAAGCAGATAGAGATCATGAAAATTAATGATTGGCAACTTGGTTCTAGTTACTCTTTTTGCTGACCATAATAATTTTGATAAGGTTATTTTCTTTTATAGCCGACTATAATATTTTTGATAAGCTTTTTTTTTTTAATAAGGTTTAGATGACCATAATATTACTTAAACAGAAAATCAAACAATGGAACAGACAATACAAATATGATAAACAGCTTTACCTTCATGTTTGGATGATCAGACAGAAGGTTAGTCAAGTAAAAGTCAGCATTTGACGCAGCTTTGTTATCTGGATCTCCCAGCTGTAAGCCATGACACAAGAAGAAGAATGTGAAACAGTATCAATAAATTTTCTAAATTCACAGTTATACAATCCAAGAGAGATGAACTTTGGCTTGTAAAAATTGCAGATGTTTATGACGCTTACTTTGTTGACTAATGCAGTGAGTAGCCTCCGCTCTTGCTCCGATTTACTTTTCAGAAGTGCATACATAATCTAAATATAATCAGAAAAAATAAACAAATAAATAAAAATAAGGCACCATTGTAAAATGAGCAAATCCACAAAATACTGATCAAAATTCCAAAGCATCACCATTGCATTGAGGTAGATTAAGAAAAGATGAAAGACTAACAGCAATGATAAAGTTTATCTAGCAACTTAGAATAAACAACACTAACCTTCAATGCCTTGTCCTTTAGTATACGCAACATGTCCCTTGATGCATCTTCTAGAGCACCAACAAACCTTTCATACCTGGAAGCAAATCCATGAACAGAGATTAAAAACCGTGAAGAGAACGAGGTCAAGGCAGCAAC
>JAKOGI010000176.1:0-25000 GCA_029747015.1 Carnegiea gigantea
AAATATATATATATATATATATATATATATATATATATGTATGTATAATCTGGAAATTGTGATTTTCTTAGGAGATCTGAGGACATCGAACCGTGGGGCAGGCCCAGCCAAGCACAAGGGGCCTAAAACTGGATCCTTAGGGCTCGTACTAAAGGACCACACGGGGCAAGCAGTCGACAACTCAGTTTGGTGGCCTCTCAGGTGAAATTACCATTCTATCATTTGTTACAGGAGCTATAAGTGCTTTCCTACCTACCTCGAGAAAGGGATTCATACCCTAACTTGTTTGGCCTCGACATAGATTGACTGTACCTTTCCTTATTGCATTTTTATGTTTGGACCCTCCTTTGACTTGGCCCTCGAAGAGGCGTTCCCCGGGCCACTACCGGGGGGTGCCTTTTTTGCAAGTTCAGCGAAAGAAAGGAGCCCACTAGCAAGCCGTCAAGAGCCATCTCATAAGCCCGAATTCTTGCCCCACGTCATGTTCATCGAGGCATGAGAAAGTTTTAAAACAGATTTGGTGCCGTCTGTGGGGAGGAAATCGGTAAACAATGGTAGTTAGTGACACTATACAGGCACGGGCCAGGAGAGATAAAGCACCCGTCGCAGAGGCACTGCTCGCTCATAAGGCCATGGATGCTTCGGGAAGCTCTTGAGTGGACCCCAGTCCTATTGATTAACCCCCAGTAAGACAGGACGCTTCCGTCACGGTGGATGCCCTCAAAAATTTCATGTCCACTATGATAAATGCCATAATGCAGTAAGCATCTGAGCAGGTGACGAGGGCAGTGGAGGCCGCAAGCTCGGTAAGGCCTCTTCCCCGTTTAGAATACGTGCCTACCGAGGGATGCGAGCCCTCCCATAGACACGACCCTGCAACATCCCCCCCTTCGCAGTGAGAGGGTGCAAGAAGCCCCTCATGGTGGCAGAGACTGGCGATCTCGGGAGGACAACCATGGTCGTTCCATTGGGGCCAATGCCTACCTCAACCATCGCTCAAGCCACGGATGCTCAGTGAAGTCAACCACTGCCTCTACGCCCTATGCAACACACTTTCGACGAACCGCTTGGCTCGAGGAGTAAGAACAAACCTCGCGCCCTCAGAGAAGAGCCTTTGATCGGCAACAAACTCTTGAGCGCCGTTCGGGCCGTGAGTGCACCAGGAGTCTCCCTCGTGAAGGGCACGACCTGTGGCTATAGCAGTGTGATCACACTCCTCCCGTATCCCAGCGAGGTTATCCTCCTCGAAGGACTCCATCATTGGTGGAGGTCGAAAGGCATCAGGAAAGCCCCATCAAAGTATCTGGCACGGCCACCCGGGCGAGGGCTGTCCCATTCTCCACTCCGTTCAGCGGAAATCATCAATGTTCCCTGATACGGGAAGGAGAAAATGCCCATTGTGGACCTCTACGATGGCATAACTGACCTGAGGAGCATCTAGGGGTGTACAAGGCGCAGATGTATGCCCAAGATGTGGACAACACAGCGTACTGCCGATATTTCCCTGCCACAATCAAAAGAGTGGCTCAGTCATGGTTTAACGATTTGCCACCAGGAACCATTTCCTGCTTCCATGATCTGGCGGAAAGGTTCGTTAGCTAGTTTATCGCCAGTCGAAAAGAGAGGCGAACCAGCATACACTTTTCCAACATTAAACAGGGCCCGCAAGAATCTTTGGCGGACTTCGTCAAACGTTTTCACCAAGAGGCAGTCCTAATTCCAGACCTAGAAGATGGGGTTGCGTACACCTCCTTTCTAAATGACTTGAAGAGTTGACGGTTCAAGTTCTCCCTAGCCGAGCAGAAGGAGACTACCTTTATGGAGGCACTGAGAAAAGCCACAGACTTCATCCGCGCCACTGAAATCTACGCCGATAGCACCGATGCCCCAAGAAAACGGAAAACCCCTACAGATAGGAACCCCGGTAGGGGGGACAAGAATCACGGTTTCGGAGATTAAAGGCTGCGCCTCGAGGTTATTGATTTACGTTTACCATAGATCCTCGAAGCATCCTCATGGAAGTAAGGGATCACCCCATGCGGAAGAGACCCCCATGACCTCAGCGCGTAAACCCAAAATGCCTGAAAATACTGCGAGTTCCATGAGCAAAATGGACACACGATCGCTGAGTGTCGAGAGTTGAGGAAAGCTCTTCACGAGCTAGAAGCCAAGGGGCAGATTGATCGACTCCTGAAACGGGCCTACGGCTCTTGCAAAAGGATCGTGAGCCCACACTGCCTGAACCACGAGATGAGGAGTGTTCAACTGAGATTATGGTAACTATTACCGGCGGATACGCTGAAGGCATTAGCCAGTCTGCATGGAAGGCTGAGCTATGGGGGCCCTAGCAGGCCCTAACTACAGAACAAGGAAGTCGTGTCACAGTCCCCACCATGATGTTTTGAGGAGAACAAGGCCCACGTTTCACATCCTCGCATAATGACCCACTGGTAGTGGAAATGAAGGTGGCTAGTGCAGTTGTTCGAAGAATCCTCATTGATATAGGGAGCTCCGTGGACATCATCACATGGGACTGCCTAAAGAAGCTGATATATTTGGGAACGGACATTATCCTACTGGTCCACCTAATCCTGGGTTTTGGGGACAAGAAGTAAACCTAATTGGAGTGATCCGCCTCCCCTTAGGCTTTGGAGATAAGGGAGCAAAGAATATAGAGGTAGACTTCTTGGTCATGGATGTCTCTGTGGCTGACAATATCATCCTACGGTGGCCTATCCTGCACAAAGTAAAGGCTATCATTGCCCCCTACCTGCTTCAGCTTTAATTTGAAGTCGACGATGAAAGTGTGGGCATGATACAGGGAGACCAGCGCACAACTCGGGAAATGTTGCCTAGCGAGCATTTGGCCTCTCATGGAGCGGATAAACAAGAGAGGGTCTGGCGGTCTGTAAGTGACTGGTAAGAAGCCCTGGACCGAGCCCCCCTCTATCCCTCCACCGGCTACAGAGGCCTTGGTTATACACACCTTGGCCTCAGCCAAGCCTGAATGACCTCGCCTCGAGGCCGCAGAAAGTGTTGAACAACTGCAGTTAGAGGAAGGACACCCAGACCGCACAGTCCAGATAGGCCAGGAAATAGAAGCTGCCAGTTGCCACTCACTAACCTCGCTCTTGATAGAGCATTGGGATGTATTTGCTTTCGAACTTGAGGACATGGCTGGTAGTGATCCAGCCATCATGGAGCACATACTGAATGTAGACCCACTTCACAAGCCGATCATTCAGAAGAAATGGCATATAGGCCTAGAGCAGGTGGTCGCGGTGACTACGGAGGTTCAGAAATTGCTAGAGGCTGGATTCATCAGAGAATGCCAACACCTAGAGTGGATCTCAAATGTGGTAGGTAAAAAAGCCCAACGGGATATGGAGGATATGCATAGACTTCACTGACCTAAATAAATCCCGTCCAAAAGACAGCTATCCCCTCCCGAAGATCGATGACCTGGTAGATGCCACGGCTGGGCATGCTTATTAAGTTTCATGGATGCCTTCTTGGACTACCATTAGATCCCCCTATGTCAAGAAGACCAGAAGAAGACCGTGTTCATCACCGACCGCGGCCTACACTGTTATAGGATGATGCCTTTTGGGTTGAAGAACACAGGGGCTACCTATCAGTGACTCGTGAACAAGCTGTTCAAGCCTCTCGTTAGCAAAACCATGAGGTCTACGTTGACAACATGATAGTCAAAAGCATGATCAACGAAGCACACAGTCCATACTTGCGGCAAAAGTTTGACGTACTTTAGGCCTTTGCGATGAAGCTTAATCCAACGAAGTGTGTATTCGGGGTAAGATCGGGCAAATTTCTCGAATTCATGATCAGTAGTCGTGGAATAGAGGCTAATCCGGACAAGATCCAAGCCATCTTAGACATAAGGCCGCTAAGAAACATTAAAGAGGTGCCCCGGCTGACGGGATGCATTGTGGTCATGGGACGGTTCATATCTAGATCGACAGACAAGTGCTAACCATTCTTTCTCATCCTGTAGCGGCAAACAAACTTCACCTGGGATCAAAAAGCCAACGAGGCCTTCCAAGCTCTAAAGGCATATTTGGCTCACCTACCTAAAATAGCGAGCCCCCTCATAGGGGAAAAACTCTCACTCTACCTGGCTGTCTCAGAGTAAACTATAAGCGCCGTCTTAGTGACAGCCCATGCAAAGGAACAAATCTCGGTATATTATGTAAGCCATGCCTAGGGCTGAGACTAGTTATCCTCTCATAGAGAAATTTGTACATGCACTGGTGATGGCTAGTCAAAAGATGCGACCTTACTTCGAGGCTCATAAGATCATTATTCTTACTAACCAGCCCTTGAAGAATATCCTTCAGAGGTTGGACGCCTCCAGCTGACTCCTGAAATGGGCAATCGAACTGTCTCAATATGATCTGGCCTTCGAATTGTGGCAAGCCATCAAAGCCCAGGCTCTCGCTGATTTCTTAGCCGAAAACACGGCCCCCATTGCTTGTCGCGATCCGCCCCCTGGACCATGGAATCTCTATGTTGATGGATCCTTCACAAAAGACGGAAGTGGAGCCAGTCTCATCATTGAGATCCCCAGCGGTGAACGACACGAGCACACCCTTAAGTTCATGTTTAAGACATCCAACAGTGAAGCCAAATACGAAGTTTTGATAACAGGAATAGAATTATGCTACATCATCGGGGCCAATTCAGTCCAAGCATTTTCTGACTCCCAGCTGGTGGTTAGCCAGCTCAATGGGGACTATGAGGCCAAAGACGACACTATGGTGGCCTATGTTCGGTGAGTACGGGAGGCTACCAAATAGCTGAAAAACTTTGCGATAACGCACATCCCTCGATTCGAGAACAGATAGGCCGACACGCTGTCAGAATTGGCAAGCTCCTCTGAAGACGGAAAACCCTAGAGCATTCGATGGAAGACCCTGATGGAGAGGAGCATTGATCCCCATGAGGTGCTATGGTTGGATAGGAACTCTGCATGGATGGACCCTATTCGGATATACCTCACTAACGGTACCCTACCTACTGACACAAAAGAGGCCGACCATATAAGATGGCGGTCCAATTGGTTTATCTTGTATGAGGGAATACCACACAAACGATCCTTCACCCGACCCCTCCTATGTTGCGTGACCCCAGAGATAGGGAAGAAGATACTTGAGAAGCTACATGAAGGGGTATGTAGCTCACATATAGGGGGCTGCATGCTGGCAGTCATAGCCATACATTCCAACTACTAATGGCCAAGCCTGCGAGCAGATGTCATGAACTTGGTTTGAACCTGCGACAAGTGCCAAAAATTTGCCCTTATCCAACGGCTGCCCACCACTCCCCGAGCACCCATTATCAGCCCCCTACCCTTCGCTACTTGGGGTAGGGATATACTAGGGCCATTCCCCTAAGGTACCTGCGTACCTCTTTGTCGCCGTGGATTATTTCACAAAGTGGATAGAGGCCGAAGCAATGTCTTCCATTACCGTTGCTGAAGTATGAAAGTTCATCTGGAAGAACATCATCACCTGCTTCGGTGTCCCTTGCACAATGATCTTTGATAACCGACTTCAATTCAACACCAGTAAGATCACAGACTACCTCAAAACCTAGGGGTGTCAAGCCCGGTTCACCGCTGTCGCCCAACCCCAGACCAACGGACAGGCAGAAGTGGCAAACAAATCAATCTTGCATGGCCTACAAAAGAAACTTAATGAGGCCAAGGGTAAGTGGGCAGAAGAGTTATATGGTGTACTATGGGCCCTATGCACAACAATGAAAGCTGTAACAGGAGAAACACCATTCATGCTAGCATACGGGTCTAAAGCCGTCCTACCAGTTAAAGTTGCCCTACACACTCATCGCTTTACAACATTTCAAGAAGAGTTAAACAACACAGCACTCCGAGAAGCCTAAGATCTTCTCCCCTCAATTCGACACAATGCCCTCCTCAGAGAAGCACTTTGTAAGCTCCGCATCGCGCATGTCTATGATAGAACAGTAAAACTGTGGCCAATTCAAGTAGGCGACTTCCTTCTTTCATCGAACAAAAGCAGTGGTGTGTACAAACGAGCATGGCAAGCTTATAGCTAACTGGGAAGGCCCATACAAGGTTGTCACTCAGATATAGCCTGACACATACTGCTTCCTAACCACTGATGGAACACCCATGCTGTGAACTTGGCATGGCAGCAATCTGCAGAAGTACTACTCATAGTTTTCCCTTGTAAATGCCCAGTCATTATGTACTCATGCATTACAAGAATCAAAGACAATGCCTAAGACAGCCTTGCCACGAGCAACACTCTTTGACTTACACTCATAGCCCAAATGAGGGCTAAGAGTCCATGAGCGCGGCCTTAGGGTCGTTCGCTACACTCTTAGCCCTAACGAGGACTAAAGAGCACGATCTCCTAGCTGGTCGCTATACTCTTAGCACTAATGGGGGCTAAAGGTCCTTAAGTACGGCCTCATCGCCGGTCACTATACTCTTAGCCCCATTAGGGGCTAATGGTCCTTAAGCACGGCCTTAGCTGAGTCAGCTGTCATGAAGTTTGTGAGGTGCGCTTAGGCGCCAGCTGGAGTTTCCCCCGTGCTTTGCGAAACTGCTCGTGTGGCATTAGGGGTACCGGTAACTCCCTGCAGACCTGGAGTGTGGCCACTAACTGACCAATCGGCGGACCGTGGGGTGGGAACGTCTCCTTACTCTCTTTCCCCTTAGCAGAGGCTAGAGTAAAGGCCGCTGCTTCGTCTTGGCGGTCCTTAGTTGGCAGAAACTTATGCCTGCCTGCAACTGGTAGGCTTATTGCGGGCTTCTTCCCACACAGCACCAAAAGGGGTACCTGCGATGGGGGAAAAAGTTAGTCCCCAAGTATAAGGAATAATTGGAGAAATCCGAAGGTCGAAGCTTATACCTTCTTAGTCGCCACATTCACAAGGCGAGCCCTCTCTTTCTCCCAATGACGCTTAGCCTCAGCTGCTATCTTCTTGGGGGTGGCATCTTTGGTCTCGAATGGCGTCAGCTTCGCCCTCGCTTGCTCTGCGCAAAATTAAAAAGAGTCAGGTTAGAACTAAATGAAAAGGCTGACCAAGGTAGGGACATTGAGTACCCTTAGAAAAATTCTTAAGAATTAGGAGGCTTGCGGCATTCAAGAAGAAGTCATTCTCGAAGCATTTTGACCTAGGGAGCCAATTCCAAGGCTCCATGTCACTAGATTTGCTGTTCCTCTTCTCAGGCCCCTACACCGATTCTATGACCTCGGCCATAAACTTAGGAATAGGTCTCGGGCGATTGTGCTCCCGTATCTAATAAAGAAAGTAGCGAGCTGACCTTTGCTCCTCATCGGATGGTTCCCCAACGGGATTCCTTATTGGCTTCTCTTTATTCTAACTAGGAAGGTCCCCCCAGCCTGAGTCTCAGTGGACGAAGAGGACGTTATACTTCCAATTCTTTACTTTTGACTTCTTTTCAATGGCCATCATGTATCCTGACCTGTTGTTAAAACGATACCACCCAAGGTCCTCGGTCTCCTTGGGGGCACTTTGGATGAAATAGACCAGGCCGAATGCTCGGGCACTACAGGTTAGGTCGTGTAGCTCGCATGTCACTGTAAAAGAACATACGTTGTGCCAGGATTTGGGCACAATCTGCACCGGTACAAGCTCGAACTTTTTGAAAAGCTCCACAACCATCGAGTGGAGAAGAAACCTTACGCCGTAGTTAAGGGCCGCTCGATAGATCGCAAAACATTTCGGGGCGGCTCATTAATGGTTGCATCCGCCTCAGGGATAACGAAACTATATCTCGCGGGGAGGAGATACTTCTTCTTGAGGGTCATTCTTTTTAGGAAGGCAACCTTCGGATTTAAAAAGTGTGTGCCCAGCCCATCTAGGGGGTCCGAGCGAGAGGGAGCCCCAAGGAATACCAACCCTTCAGCCATGACTTCGATAGACCGGCTCTGTCGGGCTATGACCCCTCTTCTTGAGCACGCCCTTCCCGGGGCACCAGGCGCTACCTGTGCCAAAGAGTTGGTCGACGCCTCGTCTGAAGAAGAACTAGCGAATGACCCCTCTAAAGAAGAGCTAGCAGACGCTCAATTCGAAGAAGAGCTAGCGGACATCCCAACCGAGGAGGAACTAGAACTAGTAGGCAAAACCTCGGCCCCCGGCCTTTGAGCACTTGAAGCAAACTGAAGATTACCTTCAAGGGTCCCTTAAGCCAAAAAGTTCGTCTGGGGTTCTAACGCCAGGGGTGGACTTCGTCTTGGCCATTCGTCGTGCCTGGACATCATTCATAAAGTCAGTTATAGTGATTTTCCATAGGTATGAAACCTCCTCCTTAATCTAAGGATATTGGGGGTGGAAGAATACTCGCAGCTAGACCACGAGGGAGTGCCAGGCTCAAAAATCAGCACCGCTTAGGGAATCTTTTGGGTTTCCTGAACTAATTTTTTGGAGGAACGTACGCCACTACCCAGCCATCAATAAAGGCCAGGAGTCTAGGAAACTGAGGGTGCCGGCCCACCTATTGGGGACCGACCGGCACCTCAGGGACGTCCCCACTCAATGAAAAGGATGAAGGCATGATTGTATAAATATAAATACAATGAATAATCCACAAAGGAGGTACAACGGCCTACCTGCAAAAAACGAAGAAGTTGAAGGAAGAGATTGAAGCCTAAGGATCATAGGAAGAGATTGAAGATGCTATAGTGTAATTGAAGATGCGATGAATGGGGAGGCAGAGCTTCTCTCTCTAGAATTTCCTTCTCTCTCGTAATACCCTCTTCAACGCAAATGAAAAATGATTCCACATGCGGGAGCCCCAATTCTCTTACAAAGGGGGTGAGAAAGAAGAAGGGGGTGATCCTCTCAAGGTGCCCGAAATGACAGAACCCCACTCAACTCCCCCTGTGTGGCATCGAAACGTCCCACCATCGCTTGGGGACTAAGGGCTCCTAAGCTCAGTCTCATCACCTACCACAAAGACCCTAAAACTGTGAGGCCTAAGGGCCTACGAGCACAGCCTCGGGGCCGACCACTATACTCTTAGCCCTAGTGGGGGCCAAGGAAGTAGAAGTACGGCCTGATGGCTAGCAGATATGATCAACGGTCTATAAGCACGGCCTTAGGGCCGGTCACCACACTCTTAGCCCCAATAAGGGCTAAGGGTCCTTAAGCACGAACTTAAAGCCTGTCACTACACTCTTAGCCCCAACGTGGGCTAAGGTCCATGAGCACAGCCTTAGGGCTGGTCGCTACACTCTTAGCCCCCAATGGGGGCCTTAGGGCCGGTCGCTGCACTGTTAGCCCCAGTGGGAGCTAGGGATCCATGAGCATGGCCTCAGAGCCTGTTGCTACACTCTTAACCCCAATGGGGGCTAAGGGTCTATGAGCACGGCCTCAGAGTCGGTACACTCTTAGCCCTATTAGGGGCTAAGGGTCCGTGAGCCCGACCTTAGGGCCGATCCCTATATTCTCAGCCCCAAAGGAGTGCTAAGGGTTCAGTAGCTCGATCTAAAGGCCGATCGATACATGATGATGGTAGGTCGAACACTACTCTACCGACCCCCTGAAAAACCAATCCATATGAAAGTATCCAGTAAAGATGAACGAAAGGGTATCAAGTAAAGATCAAGTTCGAGTAACACTAGATAACTGTTTTATTATTCAAAAAGGGTAGCTACTAGTCAACTGTTACAAATGATAAACACGATAACAAAGGAAGCAAGATACAATGGAACTTCCATGGCTACGCTTTATCACTTGACGCAGGGAGCGTCGCTAAAATCTGAATCTTCCATAGGGCCGCTCGATGCCACAGGGCCGCAGGTAGATTAGCAAGACGAGGGATCTGAGCCCTCCAGAGGCTTAGCTCGATTCCCTATCGCTAGGTCTCAATGATAGCCTAGTTCAGACATCATAGGATCGGCATCGTGCAGTTCATGTCGATCTTATTTGAAAGCCCTAGTCCTGCAGTATCATTCAGGACTATGGCATAGAAGATCGCCTGCACCATCTCTGGAATGCTGGAGTTATGGGCATACTGTGTCGCCATGCTGAGGTCAAAGCCTAGGCAAAGGCCGTGATAATCCTCAGGGAGCAGGTTCAAGTGGAGAGCCGAAGACTCCCTCAGAGGCCAGCGAAAAGTGTCCCGAATGTATTCGGCCGCCTGCTCGGTACTGGTGAAGTTTGGGAGAAAGATCATTTTCCTTCTCTCACTCTATCTCTCTCCCTCTAACAAAGGTCAAGGAAATTTATTGGATGTCACCTACTGAAGGAGCCTCCCTACTCCTTTTTATGGTGAGGGGAAAGTAGCCCAAAGGATAGTGCACTTCCCAAGGCGACAACCAGCCAATCCACTTTTAACACGTGGCCCATGTGACTTGGAGCTAAAAATAAAATAAAATAAGACAGTTGGGTCCATTCTACAGGCTCCCTGAGACCTGATTGCCCGGCAAGTTTGAGGAAAGACGTGAAGACCCAGATGAGATCATTCAAAGTAAGAGCACAATAGGTTCTGCGAGGGCATCAATCCCTAGGAAAAGGGAGCGGCATTTTATTATCAAAACTTGCAATTACAGACGCGCCTCATAACGGGGAATGTAAAGAAGCACAACACAGGGAAATACTGTGAAAAATCAAGCCCTACTCTTCATCACTAGAAGGGAGTGGGGGATCATTGGAGTCCGAGCTCTCCTCGTGGCTGTTCACAGGCCCCCGAGCACCCCCCGGGGGGGACCGTTGGTGAAGCTGTGCCTCCAGAAGGCCGCGCCTATTGACGTACATCCAAGACTCAAAATATGTCCATTGCAAACCTTTAAGGGATGCCTTCAAGTCAGCCACTATAAACCCACTCACAATGCCCAATCCTGCAGCATCATTGAGCAGCATGGCATAGATGGTGGCCTCAACTATTTCAGGTAGTTCGAAGTCGTGCAGGGCCTCCTCCGCCTTAGATAGAACAAAGTGCAAACATAGCCCCCAGTAGTCTCTTGGGAGTGGACGTGGAGGGTATGAGGCACTCCTTCAATGCCATCGGAAGCTTTCCCAGAAGTAGTCAGCCATCTCTTCAGTCTCCCTAAAAGAACGAAGGCCATGGTTATGATCACAAACCAGGACTTTCGTTAGAGCCGCAAACTGAGTCTCTCTCTATTTCTCTGAAAACTTTTATTCCTCTCTCTCTAAGAACTCAAGAGTGCTTTCGAATGACCCTTCATAGGGATGTCTGCTTCCCTTTTTATGAGAAAAGGCAGAAGGGGCTAAAGGGGGATCACACATTTTTAAAAGTACCTAAAGTCAAGGCACCACTTAATTCTCAGCACATGGCATTAAGTGGTAGGGTGCACAGTCCCTTTGTCGCCACGACAGACACCCAACCTATAAAGGGACCATAAGGCTGCCTATTTAGGACTTAGGCTTAAAGGCTGAGCTTCACAGCATCACCTAGGCGAGCCGCGATGATAAGGCTGCTTGGGTAATAACAATACACAGAAATACAAAGATTAAGGCAACGCTTCTGCGAGGCAAGCTATCATTTTATTGCAAACGCTTACAGAGTTTTAAAAAAAAAAAAGAGAGAAAGAAAAGAAAGACGACAAAGGGAAATAAAGAACGCACGATTCAACGGTCACCGCCAGCTGAGCCTCACTTCTCGCTGTCATCACCGCCATCACCGAAATCATCCATCCGCTTAGCACACCGAGCTTCACGGCGTCATTTAGCAGCATCGCCATGAATACCACCTAAGGCAGCTCGGGTACTTCGTAGTGTTGAGCGTACTCTTCGGCCTAGCAAGATTGAAGTTCGGGCATAGCTCTCTATAATCGTATGGTAGAGGCCCGTGGGGGACACCACCTCCCTATGATACCACTCAAAATTGCCGAGAATGTAGAGCACCATCTCGTCCGTCATCAGTGAACGAGGGAATCCCATATTGGCGAGGGAGGATATTCAATGCAGAGGACACACAAAGGCATGGTACAGAACTGACTTGTGGAGTGACACTCCTTTATACATAAAATGGACGGAACCTCGTAACGCCAGCCAGCATCGGAAACGGCAGAACGATATTAACTGGCCTCCAAGTGTCAGGGCAAGAAAGGGTAATCGGCCAAGGATGAACCATTTTCCTAAGCCCACCGACCTAAGATACGTTGTAGTTACTCCATATCTATACTAATACATAATGCCAATCTTTTAATAACTACTCTTTCCTAATTTCTCAGCGATTTGAACTTTTCAGCTGTCTGATTTACATAAAAATAAATCACAACCGTTGATTTTAACAACTTCACTGCATATTAAATAATTATTCTATACTGACCAATTACCCCCTACTAGCCACGTTCCCACAGCCTGATACATACATCTTTTATTCTCTCTCTACCCCTGCCCCTCCATCACTTCCCACGTCCCCACCTTCCCAGAACACACATCTTTCCTTCTCCATCACTTCCCATGCCCCCACCTTCCGAGAACCTTCCACCCACATATTTTCCCCTCTCTTTCTCTCTCCCCCTCTACCCCTGCCCCTCTATCTGCCTCACCGTTCTAACAACAAATCCAGAGCCACCCTACTCTCTCTCCTTCCCTGCCCCTCTAGCTGTCCTCACCTACTCAGACAGCCGCCCTCCTCGTCCCTGTTACTCTCTCTTCTCCATATCACTAGTATTGAGCCATATCTCATACCAACAAGATTGTGTTCAACCAAATGGCAACTCAATTGGGCAAATTTGTGAAGCGTGACCCGAAGCATGATGAATATGTGAACCCCAGATTTCAACCAACAATTGCCCCTATTTCTTTTATACCTTTCATTAATATATAGTTGATTTATGGGTTTTTATTAATAGTTATTCATCCCCTTTCTGGATTTTCACTCTTTTCTTATGGAGTCTAATGTTTTTGTGATTTCCAGATCCATGGTAGAATATCCCGAATCTGCCAATGAAGGGCACAGAAACGGTCTGTGGCTGCGAAAATGGTGGTGCCACTGGATCGGCCACCAACCGTCAGCCACTCTCCAACCAAGGAACGTCCAGCAGTCACCACCGCCATGTAAGAGCAAGCACCCGGTTTCTCAGGCTCAAGGCCAAGGTTCAAGGCCTAATTTCATCTACGACTATAAAATAAAAAAAGTGGGGCCAGATAGTCGGATACAGAGGACAAGAGGGACGACGAGCCAAGGTGAGGATTCCTTTTATTTTTATCTGTTTGGATTCCTAACAACTTCAATATGTGAAATCTAAAACTGACCTGACGAGGGTTTTCATTTATTTTTTTTTATGGGGTTCAACATAATAAAGGCTTGAATTTATTTATTTTTTTTCAAAAATAAATCTAAGCCAAGGTAAGGATTCCTTTTATTTTTATCTGTTTGGATTCCTAACAACTTCAATATGTGAAATCTAAAACTGACCTGACAAGGATTTTTATTTTTTTTAATGAGGTTCAACACAATAAAGGCTTGAATTTATTTTTTTTGAAAAATAAATCTGATATTATATCCGCCCGACTCCTACGCACCTACAAACTTGCTGCCCACATCGCCCATAAAAAAACTAACTCCCTGCTCACGTTTTCTTGAATGGCATTGTTTTTGGCTCTCACCGGACTGTCAATTCCCCCAGTCACACACTTATCTCACAACACCCTCTTCCCTCTCCTACACCATATGCAACCCACCAATTTGGTTATTGAACACATATTTTCGAAGCGTTCTGATCTTCCTAGGTAAACATAATGCCATTGAAAAAACCTTACGCCTTTGGATTTATGCATTGTCAATCATTTAAAAATTTGTGGATCTTCCTGGGTCAATTTGCCAACTTCGGTCATTGCTGTTGCAGGATACATTGGAGCTAATCTTCCAAAACCTGTATTTCCACCTCAATCTCCTCCAACATTAGGTATTGGATTTTCAGAATTTGTTGTCTATTCCCACCAGGCTAATTATTGATGTAAAACCCTATTGGGAGGGGGTTTTGTTTGATGCTTCTGGCTTCTGATGTTGATTATTTGATTTGATTAATTCTGTGATTTCTTGGTTCTAGGTTTGATCTTTTGAGTTCTGGCTTCTGATGTTGATTATTTGATTTGATTAATTCTTTGATTTCTTAATTCTGGGTTTGATCTTTTGAGGGAAATGGTTATTTGTTGCATTCAATTTATTCCTTTTTACGGAAATGGGTCACCTTTTCTTTTTTTCCCCCCTTTTAGGGGTTGGGGGGGATTGGGTTGCTTGAGCATTTGCAGAATGTAGGATATCTAATTACTGAAAATCTGATGCTGAAGCACTCAGTATGTTTACTTCCTGGTGTAGTATGTTTTTTTTGTCATGAATGAAGAATGGTAGCTAATTCAATCATTCAAAGCAGTTTACTCTTTCTCTCTCTAAATACGTTAGTAATTTATTAAACAAAATATTTTTAAAAAAATTAACAAAAATCAACGTATGAGTTATGAATCAGGCGGTTGAATACTGGGATTATTTTTTTACCTGCAACCCAAACTTCTCGATCTATAAAATAACTGACTTTGCTGCATTTTATTTCTGCCTCATGACTTTTCATCTTCATTTTAATCCCTGTAGTTCTTATTGGTAAGTAAATAACCAGACTTTGATTTCTGGGCAAAACAATCATTTTGTTCTGTTTCTGGGTTTTCCTGGGTTTCAAGAAAAAATGGAGGTTTCTGGGTTTAACAGACACTCTGAATTTGCTTGTCTTTTTGAGTTTTTTGAGGGTTTCCGGTGAAAAAATTTGTTGGATATGCCTTGATTTTAGATAGTCGAGACTTTCTGATCATGGCAAAAAGCTAATTCCAAAGATCTCTCATATTGTTATTCAATTTGGAGAGGAAAAGGGTATGGGGGAAAAAAAAAAAAAAAAGCAATGGCTGAGATAGAAAGAGCTTATTGGTGTGATTGATTCGCAGTCAATATATTCGTCTGTCCACTATGATTGATCCAAATTTTTTTGCCCTATTTCCCTATCAATCATCGCTGAAGAATCAATCCCGCCTCTCCATCTCTCCTCATAACTGGGATTCGATTGGTTTAGCAACTTAATTCATTCCAAAATTCTCTTTCTCTTTCTCTCTAAAAACCTCATATTATTCTCCAGTTAATAACAATTTATTTGTAATCACTTGGTCAAATACTTAATTTTGATCAAAAAAGTTTTTTTTGGCTAAAAGGTTCTTCAAAAAATTGTTTGCCAAATACTCCCAAAGTAATCAATGACCAAGTAGACAATATTGAAACGATAAGTATTCGAAAGCTGTGTGAATTGTTAGCCCAGTTGGTGTGTCTAACCTAGATCACCAAAAAAAAAAAAAATTCATTAGTGGGATCATTCAGCTAAGTAATTAACTATGTACCATTATACCTAATCATATTTATATAAAATAGTTTTTTGCATGGTGTGCCTAACCCACATCCCTTCTTGAATATAATTATATGTTACAATGTATTGAACGTATCCATCTAGCTCGCTATTATCACCAATACGAGGTTACAATTTGGTACTCCTTAATTAGTGTTGTATGTTTTGCTATCTTGTGGTCGCCAACTTTTAACCTGTTGCTATTCACATATGTTTTTCATTGATTATTCTATCATCTTTCCTAAATTATAATATTAACTATGTCTACAATGGCTATCGGTTCATTATTTGTATAGTATATGTCATGAAATGCCTATTTATTGTTCGCTTTTTCCTTATCGATAAAAATACTTGGGACTAATTTTGTGAATATTGAATTAATCGAAGACCTAACCGTCGTATTCTTTGTTCAATGAACCAAGTTAAACTTTTAGTTGAAAATGAAATTAGTGTGTACATACTATGGCGTTGTTATTTCGGCTAAACATCTAATTGATTAGAGAGGTAATTGGTTATAGTATCGTTTTCATTATAAAGAAAATAAATAATGTAACAAAAAATCCCTTATGAGTACAGTGTAGTGAAAAATCCAAATGATCAAGGAAGTAATTGTCATTTACTACATAAATTATAAATATATAATGACACTTAATTACTTTACAGCATGAAGTTTAAGTCTCTTGCTCAGTTTGGAGAAAATTTTTGTCCCAAGGGGGAGTGGTATTGGTTGCTGGGCTATAGATATTAACCAACAAAAGGACTTCTTTGTTGGGTCTATAAAATGTTCTTCTTTTTTTTAAATAGCTAGATTATTGTACGAGGCATTCCAATGAATTATCATTTGTTCTCTAACTTTTTTAATTTTTATTCCAACATAAAGGGTCTATAAAATGTTCTTTTTCAAAAAAAAAAGCTAAATTATTGTGCGAGGCATTCCAACGAATTATCATTTGTTCTCTAACTTTTCTAATTTTTATTTTACAACATGAAGCTCAAGTCTCTTGCTCGGTTTGGAGAAAATTTTTGGTCCCAAGGAGAAATAGTAATTGGTTGCTGGGCTATAGATATTAACCAACGACATGGCTTCTTTGTGCTAAATGTACATATGTGGAAATAGTTTTTAGTATTGTACTTACTAAGTTATGGGGAAATTTTTATTTTACATGATGAAGTTTAAGTGTCTTGCTCGGTTTGGAGGAAAGTTTATGTCTTAAGGAGAAATAGTAATTGGTTGTTGGGCTATAGATATTAATCAACAAAATCGCTTCTTTTTGCTAAATGCACAACTGGGGAAAAAGTTTTTAGTATTGTTCTTACTAAGTTATAGGGATTTTTGGTTTTTGTGCAAGAGCAATATCAATTATGGTTTAGTTTCATTTGGTATGTCAACTTATATAATCTTATGCATTGTCATGCTACATGAGTCAATATGGCATGGGAATTGCATGAGTCAATGAAGTTGTGTCATCTTTTCAACGAGTCAATTATGTCTACAAGGATTCGATTATTACGTCAATAATATATATATATATATATATATATATATATATATATATATATATATATATATATATATATATATATATATATATATATATATATATATATATATCTAAATGTGTATATATATATATATATATATATATATATATATATATATATATATATATATATATATATTCAAAATGCCTTTTTTAACATTGGTTTCCATTTTAGGCATGGTGATCTAAGTTCACTTCATTGTTTTGTTTATTGTCGCACAAGGCAACCTCTTCTAACAATGGTAGATTGGTAATGTTACCTGGCACTTCTACAAATTTATGTGGTTCCTACATTGAATGCACGCCATGAGAATCCAAGGGTCTCATTATTATTTATGTGGTTCACAATTTATAAAGTCATTTGTGATTATGTAATACACAGTTTTTCATTTGAAAAGGCATAATTTTCATTCATTTCTTTGTCAAGAGAAAATTCTACGTATGGTGGGGTCTAATATTTTGAATAAATAGCTTAATGATTACCACGAAATACGTCCAAATTCTAATACTTTGCATGTGTGGTACTTTGTCCTTTAAATGTGAATACATCTAGAATTTCCCATTTTTGGGTTATAATTACATTTTCTATTTTTTATGTGTCATAACCTCAATCCATACATCATAAGAGACATTGCAGCAAATCATCGATTACGTACCCAAACTATTCTACTATAAGATGTTCGGTTTTAATTCTTAATCTATAGTCTACTCCCAATAAAGAATAAGCGAGCCAACTAATTTTCTTGCCTCTTCTTCATTTGTAGTCATTTCTTGCAGGCTTGCCCTTGATATTGATATTTGTTGAGGTCAGTGTGTCATAGTACTATATTCATTACGTTCGCATATCATTCTTTGTTTCTATTCCATTGCTTTTTAATTTTCTTGTGGAAATAATATGCATATATTGTTTGTTTATATTTTGGGTACTATTATGCACATATTTGTTACAATATATGATGTATGGTATGCGTCATAAAAAAGACATCGATACTAGCACGAGAACTTCCACCTGTCTATACAGATTACCCATTGTGTACATCTCCACAAAAATTAAAACCAAGATTCGATATACATACTATATGTACCTTTGGTTAAGATGGAAAACCTAAAAGTCAACATTGAAGAGAATAATAATTCCACGCACAAACATTATCGCAACATTTACGATGTAAATAATATCTGTATATAATTAGTCATTACTGTACTTAATGTAAATAATATATGTACATAATAACTATACCACGTATTTGGTTATTAGAAATTGTTTACTTACATTATTTATACTTACATATCAAGCAAATTAAAAACACCCTTTACATTATCAAACTTTGCGACATTTCTGAAATTCCTTCAATGAATAATAAGTCAATTGTGAAACAAGAGGCAGTATTCTCAATAATTTGCATAGTTCATTTCCCAAATATTATATACACAAAACATAATGTACAACTCAATGGAACCTAAAAGAGCATGAAATCGAGGGAAACTCCATACAAAATCATACTATGAGAGTCATATTTTGACAAACTATGAGATATATTTACATACCGATCAAATTAAATGCACCCTTTACATTATCAAACTTTGTGACACTCCTAAAAGTCCTTCAATGAATAATAAGTCCTTTGTCTAACAAAAGGTAGTCTAATTTCCCTTTGGTTTTATCCTCCAATACACATTTCCCTCAAATTCTCAACATTATGTGTAGTTCATCTCCTAAATATTAAATACACCAAAAATAATGTACAACGCAATAGAACCTAAAAGTGCATGAAATCGAGGAAACTTCAATACACAATCATAAGGTGGGAGTCACATTTGCACAAACAGTTAGATACATGTACAAACTAAGCAAATTAAAAACACCCTCCACATTATCAAATTTTGTGACAACCCTGAAATTCCTTTAAAATCTGTACACAATCATATTGTACAGGGAAAAATATGTCACTAAATAGTCTAGGTATGTAACTATATCTGCTTCACTGAACAATAAAATGATGAACTTTTATCTAATAAAGCACATAATTTTCCTGAAGTAGTAATGGAAACTCCAACTGGAAGTGGTGAGAGCACTGTAAATAGGCTTCGAGCTAGACTTGCTCGATAAAACGCAAGATGGAGGCTATTTACTCGGCGTAATCCAGATCACACACAATCGCAATTCATTGCGGAATGCGAACGCTATCAGTCACAATCTAGAGAAATTCAACTAGCAATTGCACGTAGCACTCCACCTGCAAGAAGGTTTTTCAACTGTTGGAATTTCACGGAAACTTTGGTTTCTTGTGACCACTATCGAGCAACCATGTGGTTGGATGAGAGAGTTGCAAGAGGTAGTGTGTCACAACCTCGATTCATGATATGTTATCAAAGTGGACGTGTTATGTTGTCGCCATTGCCCCCACCTCCTCCAGTGCTAAACACATTGTTGAATCAACCTAATTTTCTTGATAACATAAGGATGTATAACTCCATGTTATCATTCACATCAATGGGTGGAGCTATCGACTATTCTGTAATAGATGGGCATGGTCCTTACTCCTTCAGAATAAGTGGAAATAATTACCACCGAATTGGTTCATTACTCCCTCCACAAGAATTTGGTCAGCTATATATCTATGACACACATGACGAAGTGCGAAATAGATGTCGGGCTTTAAATGATCAACAAAGTGTGCGTGGAGTTGATGAGGAAATATTACAGGCTTTACAACATATACTTGATGCTGTGAACCCTTACGTGAAGGTTTTTCGCAATGCACGTGATATCTTTGAAGCGGATAATGTGATTAATTTAAGTATTCGCATTATTAAAGCACGGCCTGGAAGACAATATACACTACCCACTACGGATGAATTTGCAGCTCTCATAGTCGGTGGTGACGTTGGAGGTGAAGAGCATCGAGATATTATTGTTCAAAAAATCAGTGAAAATTTACAGCGAGTATATGAAATGCAACCATTGTATATGCCCCTTCAATACCCACTCCTATTTCTTTATGGAACGGATGGTTGGTCAGCTTACATTCAATGTGTAGGGGGATCAAGCAGTAATCGAGCAATGATGACAATGGGAGAATTTTATGCCTTCCTCATACAATATAGGCTTGACGAAGGAACCATTCTACTTCGATGTGGCAGATTGTTCCTTCAATTTATTGTGGATTGTTATGCTGCAATTGAGGCTTGGAGGTTACTATATATCAAAAATCACCAAAGCACATTGCGAGCAGAATTATATAGTGGCTTGCAAGATGCTATTACTGCTGGTGAAAATGATGCTCATGCAGTGGGAAAAAGGTTAATACTACATGCATCATTCACCAGTGAGCCACGCTATATGAGACAACATTTTTTGGATGCAATGGCCATCTGCAATCAAATGGGTTATCCAGATTTTTTTTATCACATTCACTTGCAATCTTAATTGGCCGGAAATCCAAGAAGCTCTAGCACAACAACCAGGCCAATATGCAAATTACCGGCCAGACATTATTGCTCGAGTATTTTGCTTAAGGCTAAAAGAGCTAAAACGAGACTTCAAGGAGAAAAATCTTTTCGGTAAAGTTATTGCAGGTAATGTTGTCATTTACCCAGTTTATGTATTTAGCATTTTATTAAATCTCAATATTGCTTTATTTATTGGCATTTATTTTAATCCTCCTATCCTATACTCATCCGTTACATCTATAGATATACATGTTATTGAATTCCAGAAACAGGGATTACCACATGCCCATATATTGCTAACCCTTGCAAGTGAGGACAAGCCTACGTACACTGAAGACATCGACCGTATTATATGCGCAGAGCTCCCTGATGAAGACACTGACCCCCTCGCATTTGAAACTGTTACAAGACATATGATACATGGTCCATGTGGCACTGATATCCCGTATGCTCCATGCATGGATGGTAACACGTGCACAAAGCATTACCGTAAGAGTTTTTGTGATAAGACCATTATTGAAGAAAATGGTTTTGTGAAATACAGGCGCCAGGATGATGGTTGAAGTGTAACTATTCGTGGTAAGAGAATGGACAATAGATGGGTAATCCCATATAACCGTGATCTATGTGTCAAATACGATGCACATATTAATGTAGAGCGGTGTGCACAAAAGAAGGTCATTAAGTACCTTTACAAATACATGCATAAGGGAGCTGATAGAGCTACCATAGTGATTGAAGACAATGTCCAGAATCCTCAACAGAGGATTGGTCCTCCTAACTATGAAGATGTTAATGAGATTAAACAATACTTGGGTTATCATTATGTGTCACCAGTGGATGCTGTTTGGAGAATATTTGAATTCGAGATCACCCAACGTTATCCGTCAGTTGAACTATTATAGTACCACTTGCCGGGACAACAATATGTTATATTCAATGATCGTGATCGACTTCATAGGGTTGTGGAGGAAGGAGCACAGAGGGTTACTATGCTCATAGGTTGGTTCATGGCGAATATTGAAGATCCTGAAGCAAGATGTTACACCTATGCAACATTTCCATCTTATTATGTATGGAATAAAGGAATGAGGAAATGGACTAAAAGAAAACAAAGGGTATGCATTGGCCGACTGCCCTATGCTCACCCAAACATGGGCGAGAGATACTATCTGCGAATGTTGTTGCACATTGTTTAAGGAGCTACATCATATGAGGATTTAAGAACCATTAGTGGAATATTATATTCAACTTTTAAGGAAGCTTGCTTGGCACGAGGGTTGGTTGATGATGCTAATGAGTGGCATCAGGCACTAGCAGAAGCATCAATATGGGCAACAGGGGCTGAACTTCAAAGTATGTTCTGTTCAATGCTTATGTTCTCAGAAGTGTCTGACCCCCATCGATTGTGGGAGCAACATTGGGAAGACCTTACTGATGATTTAAAAAGACGAATAGAGAGGGATCTCAGAGAGCATAGTTTACAGATTACTGTTGAACAACGACAAGACCTTGGACTTTATAAAATTGAGATGATTTTGAATAAGAATGGCAGATCATTAAGGGACTACCCTCCTATGCCTTTGCCATCACCTAATCTGGTGCATCAACTTGGTAATAGACTTATTAGAGAACAACTTGATTATGATTAAGAGCAAGAAAGCCATAACCTACAAATGTTGCTACCAACATTGAATTCAGATCAAATACGAGTTTTCCAATCAATTATTCAAGCAGATGAACATGGAGAAGGAGGTTGCTTCTTTATTTATGGCAGTGGGAGAACTGGAAAAACATATCTTTGGAAAACTATCGTAACACATTTTAGGTCAAAAGGGTTAATAGTGCGATCTGTGGCATCCTCTGGAATAGCTGCATTATTATTACCTTTTGGAAAAACAGCTCATTCAATGTTTAAAATACCAATTGATGCAGATGAAACATCCACATGCTCCATTTCTAAACAGTCTGAATTAGCACAACTAATTAGGAAAACATCACTTATCATATGGAATGAGGCTCCCATGACCCATCACTACACGGTAGAAGTAGTGGAACGGTCTTTACGAGATCTATGCAATCAGAACCAAATATTTGGGGGAAAAATGGTCATTTTTGGAGGTGATTTTAGGTAAATACTTCCTGTTGTGACAAAGGGTAGTAGAGCAGATATCGTTGCATCTTCAATATCAAGGGCAACCTTTTGGTCTTACGCAACATTCAACGTCTTAGAACCAACATGCGCCTTATGCATTCAAATTTAAGTGACAATGAACATGAGTGGTTACGAGCTTTTACAGAATGGCCTTTGAATCTTGGCAATGGTCGTATGCAAGGATACTCATTTTTAGGCGGTAGTGAATTGGATTGGATAAAGATTCCTGAAGAATTTCTCATTAAGAATGACAACAACGGCCTCACGAACTTGATAGAATTTGTGTACCCAAGATTAGTGGAAAGATACAGCAAGGAGTCATACTTTCAGGACCGTTGTATATTAGCCCCCCTAAACACTGATGTGGATGAAATAAATTCCAAGATTCTATCAATGATTCCCGGTTGTAGCCGTACATACCTGAGTTCTGACACATTCCTAGCAACCAACATTGATTTCGTTATTGATGACATTAATCCACCAGAGATGTTACATGGTATGAACTTTTCAGGATTTCCGAATCATGAACTTCAGTTGAAAGTTGGTGTGCCTGTTGTTCTGCTAAGAAATCTTGACCCTTCAATTGGGTTATGCAATGGCACTCACTTGATTATTAAAAGACTTAGTACGAAGGTTGTCCAAGCCAAAATCTTAACTGGAAGAAATATTGGGCATGTAGTGACTATTTCACGGGTTGACTTAAGTCCTTCAGCTAAGGACTCACCATTTGCCTTAAAGAGAAGATAGTTCCCTCTGAAATTGGGTTTTGTAATGATAATTAATAAAAGTCAAGGCCAAACATTACAATATGTAGGAGTTTATCTCCCAAAACCTGTGTTCTCCTACGGTCAACTATATGTAGCTATCTCTCGTGTCACCTGTCCTTCAGGGCTGAAGTTCTTAATTTACAACAAAAGGGATGTGCCTCACAACATGACCAAAAATATTGTCTACCGTGAAATTTTTAATGGCATTCCTGATGCTTGGTTAGTCCCTTCTACTCATATAACAATGGTGTTATTTGCATTCGTGTAGATTTCATTCGCTATCATGATGTGTTCACTACATTGGATTATGCTAATCTATTTTCTTCTTTTATTAATGGTTACAGATATGTCAGGTTTAGTGCACACTTCTATGCCCATATGTGCCATCAACCCTTGCAATAGATCGGTTACCCTAATTGTTCGACTCGTGCGATTAATGACGGTTCGAGTATATGAGCAACGCACACTGTGGAAGGTTATATTCATGGACTACTAAGTATTGGTTTATTGAAGTTGCTAAAAATTTTCCCACCATGTACAAGTATATTGCTTATCAATGGAGTTGATTATTTTATAGTGTGATGAGATATTCGCTAGCATAGAAGGTGATGCTCAAATCAACCAATGGCGATCTATACTCGATGCTGGCAAAGTTTACCACATCTCTGAGCTCTTGGTTGATGCTGCGACAGATGGAGAAAGGAATGTGGTAAAGAACAATTTGAAGTTGGTTTTTACACCGAGATCGAGACTCCTCGGCGTGGTTGAGGATTGTCCTGATATTCCTTACCAGCACCTACCACCTTGTGTGTCATTCATTGATGTCCATAGGCGTCTAAGAACACGTGACAATGTTATAGGTACGTATAATTAACACGGTGAACTTAAGTACCTATATTTCTATATGTATTTCCTCTCAATTATCTATAACATTTTCATATCATTTTTTTGTACAGACGTCATCGGCATGGTAGTGGCAATATCGCCGTTAGAAACGACAAGGAACAGGGGCACTGCAAGGCACGAATTATTACTTTCTGATATGCAGTATGTATTTCCATTAGTATAGATTTTTCATTTTCTATTAATACATATTACTCTCCCTAATAATATTAGTACATCTAATTCTTATATGTAGCATGCGCCCGTTGAGGCTAACTTTATGGGGAGATTTTGCGGAAGTTGAGGGCACCCACCTTCAGTAACATTTGGGTACTGAAAATATACTTCTTGCTTCTAGAGTGCACATTAAAGAATATCAAGGTACCATCACATCCAATTCATATACTTTCACCCCATCAGATTGGTTAACATCACTATGATGGTATACTTTATTAATATGTTTTCTTGCATAAAATATACTTTTAGGAATATCGGTTTCTACTTTACCAGTTAGTAGATTGCTGATTAACCCGGACATTCAAGCAACAAAAGACTTTGAAGGATAGTATATACAACCAACAACATTAGTTTTAATTTCCATTTCCCTTATAAGTTATATATACTTGATCTCACACATGTTACCCTCCCTACATATATTAGGTTCTCTGGCACTAAGGGTGTGATGATCCATTTTGATTTCATGCATAAGAGAACATTACGTATGTACAATCTAGAGAAGTTGTTCGATGCTCGAAGGATTAGATTATATGAATATGCATCTACGCGAAATGTAAGCTAGAAATTTCCCTTACAAAT
>JAKOGI010000176.1:30000-72500 GCA_029747015.1 Carnegiea gigantea
CTATCAACTCTCTTGTCTTGAAAAAGGCTTTATAGGGAGTAGTAAATTACATAAAACAATACAGAACGTCTTATCCAAGTCATCTTTGAGGTCATTTAGCTAGAGGGATGACTGAATAGAATCCATTTCCATAATCAATGCTCCTAGAACACCAAACCTAGGAAACATTAGGCCTAAATAAAGGATTAACCATAGTAGCACACCATTAAAGAAGACCAAGATGAAAATAACCAAACCAACAAATGGGACTATAGAACTAAGAGCTCTCGATAAATAAAGATTAAACCAAGATGACAACCAACATCGATTTATACTACACCTAAGCAACACCACGACTCAAACACCTTGATTAGAGGAACATCGCAGTGAAGCTAATTTGATAAGGCAAATGTAGCCTAGAATAGGTAATTGATCTAAAGAGAACAAGAATTGAAATTCGGAGTACCTCAACACATAGAGAATTGAAATCCAGTGACTAACACAAGGTGCCGTCACTGACTATGATTGAATGGAGACGAAGATGGAAGCATAGCTAATTTGGGACCTGACTTTTAAAGCAGAACTATATTCAACAATCCACTTAGTAGCATATACAATTTGCATGCAAGTGTCAGTAAAAAGTTGGAGTTCCAATTACCAAGATTGATTTAAAAATATAAAAAATGATACAATCTCCAATGAACTAATACAACCTTATATTTAGATAGGAGTAACAGCAAAGGCATTGTAGTTTGCATGCAAGTGTGGGTACTACGTGCTGTGGAGAAAACTTATAATAGGAGACCTATTGGGAAGTTTCTTAGGCAACGTGAGACCGAGGACGAAGCACGTTGCAAAGACTTGTGGTGTTTTATGGGGTCAATCAGTGCTTTGCGGTGATTTTCCAGCCTAAAGGACTTGTAAGTTGGTCGGTTATTGAGGCATATCGAGGACATTGTGCTCTTCAAGTGGGGGTCAATGTAATACCCCAAGTATGACTAAAAAAAATTAAAATGACTACTTATATCACCAAAAGGTGCACGTTTCTTTTTGAGGAGCCCACTTATAAGAACTCCATAATTAAGTGTACTTGCTATGGAGAACTCTTATGATAAGTGACATCCTGGGAAGTTTCTCAGGCAGCATGGGAGCAAGAACGAAGCACACCGGAAAGGCTTGTGGTGATTTGTGGGATCTGTCAATGATCCTTGAAGCCGTTCATGGTCAATGTCCATAACCAGGGAGGGGTCAGGGCATTACATTTTTCCCTTTACCAACCCATTTTGCATCGTCCCTTTGGAGTAGCCTAACAATAGTGTGCTTAGTTTCTAAGAGAAACAAGGTTTGATTCTCACTAGATTGTGTATGCATGTGTTGATTTATCCATCCCCAAAAAAAAAACACATTTTACCTTCCAAAGAAAATCCATGTGAATTATAAATTAGCGGAGACATCTAGTTCATTATAGGATACATCAAATTTTAGTGGGCTGATTCAAAAATTTACAAAATAATAATTTTGAGTGTTTTATAAAAATTAATAATACCAAATAACTTTTATAAGTATCTAAATTAAAATTCTAAAACTTTATATGCAAAATTATGAATAATCTTTCCTCTTGATGAATGCCACTTATTTAATTTAATAATAAATCATAAATTTTATAAAAAAATATTATTTGTAAATTTTTTTTTAAAATTTGATTATAATAAATATTTTTTGTGAATTTCTATCTTACAAATTTTAATATTTTTATGAATGTAAAACTATGAACAGTTTTTTCATCTAATGGATGTATGTAAGGTTGACAACGGGTCTATCCATTTCTAACTTTTCTTTTTCAAATTTGCGATTTTTAGACTTATTAATTAGTTAGCTGTATTGAAACATTACGAGGAACAAAATTCATTCTCTAAATCCTAAAGCCAATTAAAGTGAGCTAAATTCACTACAAAGTAGTGTGAAATTCAATCCCTGTTGAGTGGAGTGGACCAGTCGAGCGATAAGATTTGCTAGAGTGGAAAAGGGGCGAGCGGAAAATGGCGGAGATTCTTTGAGGTTTCGGTTAAGCTTGGGTGGCTGAGTGAGCGAGCAAATATTGAGTGAATGTAGAATTTACGGTGAAATTGAAATACAAATAGGCAATTAGTGTTTGTTACTTGTATTAAAGGGGTCTTGCACTCGATTTTGAGTCTTAAGTTTATGATCCTTATCTAGACTCGACTTTAGAACTCTCAGATCTAGATCCTCTTAAGATCTATCAAATCCTAATCGATTGGACCCAAAATATTTAATTTGTGACAAGTCTAGCTAGCAAGTATAGATTGAATTCAAAACTACTCCTAAATGCATGGAATTTTAGTACACTACACAAGCGTCTATTATTGTCAACATCATTCGTTAACAGAAAAACTAGCATATACATTTCATTAGAAAAAAAAGTTTCTCATACTTCACATATACTATATAAAGAGAGTACCTATAGCAAAACTTTTATGATATTAATCATTAAATTAATTATGATAGAATTTCTTATTATTTTCACCTAATTTTAAAATGACTGTATTTTTATACTTTTCTTTTTTAATAACAAATATCAAGAAGATATACAAATAATCCATAGTAACTTGTACTTTTCTTCAAGGTCAGCTCCAATACTACCTATAAATAGCTCGATTCGAATAGATTGAATTATCATGTAGTATACTTATTTAGCAACTGAATATTTAAACCACTAACTCAAAAACTAAACATTGAAATTCTGTAATTCTTATTCTAGCTTATAGGTATTTTTAGGACAATGAACTCATGCAAAAGGTAATACTTTTTTTAAAATGTCATATCATATTCCCCCCTGTTTTTAACATCTCAAGGAGGTTGCTACTCAAAGTACGTATCTTCAAGATATTTTCTTAAATATCACCATACTTAGACTGAATATTTTAACTGCTCAGTGATCCCCAAAAGATATTATTCCCTTCAATTGCCATTTCAAACCACTTCCAAAAAACAAAGAACCACAAACTAGCAAATGCGTTTAGTTGATTGCAGGAAGCACCTGAATCATTCATAGAAAAATTAGCATATATATGCATCTAGTTGAGTAGTAGAAAATTTCTCTCATACACCAAATATATACTATTCACAGGAAGTGCTTCTAATGCAACTTGTAGTATGTTGTTGATTAAATTAAATTATGTCAGAGTTTCTCATCATACTCAATTTTAAAACTGTTGTTTTCAAAAAAATTATGTATTATAAATATTACTACATTCATCCTAAACAAATGTGCCTTTTGACATTTTGTTATTTTCAATATGACAATTTAATCGTAAATTTTCATTATTGTATTTTAGCGAAAATTACCTTAATTTTTATTGATGAAAGTATGATCTTGTCAAATATATGAAGAATTAATGTATCTATGGTGAGTTAAAGGTTAACATATCAAAAGGTTGAATAGATTTATTTACTTTTCGGCCCCCTCCAACTATGGTCCATAAATTTATGGGCCCCACAAGTGTGAAAATAAATTGTTGAACCCATTCAAGTGTGGCGGAAATTAAGTATTGGGGATTGGTGTAGTCTGACAGGAGAAAATGCTGATTGGGCTTTGCAATATCCCCATTACACCCCTTGTATGTGTTCTTGTGATCCCCTCCATGAGCTTGATTCCCTCTATGCTTTGCAACAAGAGTCATAGATCCCCAGTAGTTCCCCCCCCCCCCTGGTGTTTAAGGCATTTAAGCCCTTTTCTCCACCACTCAATTTTTACAAGTTCTTTCTTTTATTGCTCATACCTAATATACCACTGAATGTTGCACACAAGGGTATGTCACACAATTATGATGTAATTATCACAAATAATTTTTATTTTTGCTGATTTTTTAAAATTTTATTTATTTGTGCCCTTATGCTATCTTTGTATGTATAAATTTTTTAGAATGCTAATGTTAAATTTTATGTGTTTGTATGATAGGAAAGTTGCATAGTTCAAGTAGTCTAGAGGCAGAAGTGGACAAAACTACTTGCAATATGATGCCGAAGTAAAATGTCCAACCTATAGACAACACGCCAAAATCAAAGTATCGAAAGCTCGAGTTAATCTAGAACGATTATTTTACACATGCTCATCATGTGGGAGGTTAATCATATGGGTATATCCAAACTAATGCATATAGCAGGCAAATAAGGGTTGAAGAATTAGGACGATATGATGGTTTGTGGCCAGTTGAGAGAGAAATGAAGGAGATAAAACTAATTGCAAAGGATATACATAGTATGATGATATCTGCATTGATTATTATGATAGGACTCCTGCTAATGGTCGCAATAAAGTGATTGTAGCTTGATGTAACGCTAGAAATGTAAGGAAACAAGATCATTAATGAAGAAAGTTTTGTTCATGGTTTCCACATCGAACATCTTAGAAAAAGGCGTTAGCCACGACTAACTCCCAAAAAATATTAAGCATCATCAAGCAAACATATCATGTTCTAGTAGTCACCACAGGCCATATTCTGGGTATATACTGATGCACAAAATTGACTTGTGGCTTTGAACCCTACCTAATGTTAAACCAATAGCAAAAGGCTTAACCAATAGCAAAAGGCATGACACTGAGATTCCATATATTGTCAGTCATCTAAAAAGCTCTTGTAAGTCTAAACATGAGAGAGAAAGTTCAGCAGCTAGGAAATAAAGAAAAAACTAATAACAAATTTGTAAGATGTTGGTGTAAGAAAAGAAGGAAAGGTTGAGGTTTAACTTAAGATTGAATCCAAAAATAACAACCCTATCCCCTCATCCAAAGAAGGAAAGTGGTTGTAAGCATCATCAAGATAATTACACTACTAGAAAAAAGATTATTAATGACAAAAAATATGGTTGTTAAAAGCCTTTTTTCCCCGTCTGTTAAAATTTTTAATGACAAAAAAAAGTTGGTCGTCATTCATCGTTATTGGTCCCGTCGTTAATAGCTTTAACGACTTAAAAAAACATTTCGTCGTCATTACTAATAATGACGATACACCACCTTGTCGTTATTAGTGAGTTAATAACAATGTCTTATTCAGCAATAACGACTAAATTATTCGTTGTGCACATTAACACATTGAATTTAGATCAAGAACGACGAATTTGTTTCACCATTATCATTTAAAGTTTAATTGTTACAACAAACACGTTCATTATTAAAATTTACAATTCTAGTAATGCTAGCCGCCAATTTTTTGTCGTCAACCGTATGAAGAAATAATATTATTCATATAATAAATATCTACTTTAACATATATCACAATTGCATGAATATATAAAGCAATTAAAAGAACAATAAAGTTTAAAACAAGCTAAATGCATTTTCATAGATCTCGTTTCACTGAGAATCCAGTAATATCTGTTACAATATAAATTAAACATAGTTTAGCCATTGAAATTGACATTATATATGCCCCCCACCATCCCCCAAAAAGGAAGTTTGAAGCTGTTGAGTGACAATTCAAAGTTGTAGAGTGACGATTCAAAGTCTTCAGACAACCTACAAAAAAGGAAACCAAGATACACAAGTGAGACCCTTTATATCAAAAATCAAATCAGTTCATTAACATATATCATAAAATATCAAGGCGATAGTAGACAATGTATATCCCGAGGGTATTACTAGTGGGCACAAGGGCAAATATCATACTTTAAGCCTTAGCCTTCCCACTTCAATACCTTACAACACATATTAGAGCTATCTTATAAAGTGTCGAGTTAAATGCTTAAATTCTATTGCCGAGGTCTTATAACTTCTGTAAATCACCCAATGAGAGCATACATCACTCCTATATTTGAATTTGGTTCATTCAAGTGGAATCCAGGTAAACCTAAGGGGAAGAATTGAACCAACCTTGTCATGCTTGGATTCTTGTAGGAGCCATTAATAGAAATTGACGTGGTCCTAGTAACAATACGAAGGCAGGTCATTAAAAAGCACAACGAATCTACTAATGTACATTACACAGTTGACATAACTCAGTCATGGGCCTCTTAAGAGTCACACATGGCTCCAATCAGTGAGAAACAAAGGAAGCTAAGAAAAGAAGGGAATAGTAGAGAGAGAACAAGATGGAAAAAAATTATAAAATGATTACAGTAATGTAAGGCAATAAAAGAACCCTGTGTTACATAACACACAAGTAGATTACAAAGAGAATGAGCAAAAATGCTGCAAACTAAAGCGTAGGAAAGAGCACTCACTAAGACGGGCATGATATTAAACATATTACGAGCCTCACTCCAGTAATGCCTTAGTTTCTAAGGCAGTCGCTATGTTATGACAATAGCAGAGTTAGAATTAAATTGAAGCAGAAGCCAATTAAAAGAAAAGATGTATTTTGAAGCTGGGAAGTGTATTAGAATTGCAAGGAAACACAATAAAGGAGGAGCTAACCTTCACAAGTTTAAAAAGTTTGGTAGCCATATTGGAAGTTAAAACTAGCGTTGACAACAACAGTATGACCGTTGAACTTAAGCATGTAAAGCTAAAACCTCAAAAGATGACTAAAGAATAAAACAACATTAAATCACCAAAGAATTACATCTAACATGAAGTCTACAATAAAAATCTTTTGTAATAACATGACCAGTGAATATGATATGTATATCAATCAAGTACTTCCAAGACATAGTTTTCTTTGGATATGCATGCTTCTGAAAAATCAAAACGTTCAAGTCAATATACACTAGGAACTGCCTAATAGATCAATTAACCCTTGAGTAATCAAACCCAAGCTTCTTAATGCCTCATCCCCAAACTTGTCTAAGAGTATCTCCATCTTTTGGTCCCATCAACAGGTATTTGTACAAATAAAAGCATAAACTACCAACCTAAAATATTGTAAGTACTCTCTACATCTTGCAGTATGTGGCACTATAAATTGAACTCTAGAAAAAATTTTATAGATCATGGATGAGCTACTGATTCAACTAGGCACACAATTGACACAAGTGAGAATGAGAATGGGGGCAGAGAGAGGAATAAAACTCACCGGGCCATATCTGTGAACAGGCTAGGTCAAGCAGAAGCATCAGCATTAATTATCATGGTCAAAAGCCCTGCAATACGAGCACAATTGCCAATGCCCGTTCCAACTCTTATAAATCGAAATCAACTCTCTTTGAGAATCAAGAACTTTTATCTGTTAAACTAGAATGCATCACAATACCACAATTAAGCAAATTATTTTCCAAATTAAAGAAATAAATAACAAATTAGAATCAAAAAATGACAGAATAGGAAAAATTCAGGAAGTGCATGTAATAGAAATCCCAAAATTAGAGGGCTAAGTAAACGAAGAAACAAAGGACTCAATAATTTCCAATATATCAAATTAACTACAAATGAAAAATAATGTTCCGAAAATAATTACATAAATTACCCAGATGTATAAACTAGCCCTAATGTCGAGAGCAAGAAATAGAAAGGACAATAAGATGCTCAAGAGTCAACAGGCAGTGCCACAAGTGACAACGATCAGAAACCTGTTGTTGGCGGCAGTGACGAGAGAGCGGGAGGTTGCAGACGGTGAAGTCTGATGCTTTCATAGAGGAAGTCTCCGGTACGTATGTTTGAGGACTTTTAGGGTTGCTACTGGAGTGTTTTTAATATTAGAGTTAGTGTTTTTAATCTTAGAGTTTTGTCCTTTTCCCCCTAATTTCTCTAATTACTTCAACTAGTTAGGTAGATTTCAAAATTAAATTTTCACCTTTATTTTTACTTTCCCTCCATAATATTCTTTCCTAATATCATTAACAATGACATTACAAAAGCAATGAAAATAATCTGAATAGTTTATTATCTAATGATGACTTTTTTTTAGTAATATAAAACGACCATTAAAAATATTCGTCGTTATTAGTATGTTTTAACAAGTGGTCATTAAAACATGGTCATTGAAAAGTCTATTTCTAGTAGTGTTAAAACATGATGAAGTTAAGGATAATATAAAAAGAGAAAGGAAGTGCTTTGCCTTACTTGTGTCTTAACTGGGACTGAGATGGTTGGGACTAAGTTAGGTAGGAGGAGACAGTCAAGTGTGTAGCCTTCAGTCATGTATTTGATGTGTTCCGCTTCTTGGCCTTTTTCCCTTACCAGGTCTAGGTTTTCTAAACTTCTTTGCTCATATGACCAATGCCACTCTTGGGCCTCTATGACTTCTAGAGCTATGCCCAAATTGATGGCAAATCCTGCACTTGCAAGTAGTTGATCTCTGAAATTGGGCCTCCCTAGTCACATCTTCTCTTCTAGCTGTCTTAAGCTTTCCTGGCCCTAGATCTTTCATTGATGCCAGCCCTAACTTAGACATGTCCCCATGCTACCCAAAAACAAGGTCAAGAATGGGGTGCTTGACCAATCATAGACATGTTTGCATTTTTCACTGGTGTATGCATCATCCATAAATTTCCAAGGGTTTTTCTTTCCCTAATGATGTAGCTCATGGCATGTTTTCATAGGATTCCAAATATATCCCAAACCATGCAATCATAATGCCCAGTTAGGCGATTTAACTATAAGGTTGTCATTCCATCAAGAACATTAAACTGCCCCCTTCCAGCAGATGTGAAAATGCATTGTCTGATGTTAATGTCTAGCTTCATCCTAATCCTAGCGCATACCATACTAGCACACTCTTGACGAGCCTTAAATCTTTCAGTTATGGTAGACATGAATGTCTTTCTTCTATGCTCAAGTAGTGACATCAAAGGCTTTTGTTTGAACTTCTCAATACGAGCATTAAAACTTTCAACAAATTTGTAGCGTTGTCAGGTGTTTTAATGGTAGGGCTAAAGGTATAGCTTGCCCAATGTTCTAATAGTTCCTTCATAAGGCAAGTGTAGGTAGCCTAACTATGTTTATGAATAGCCTCCATGGCTTTATGATGTACAAAGTTATTATAAGCATTAGGTGCAGTGTAATACATGTTGTGGAGCCTGACACCTAAATAGAATATTTACCCACCCAAAAAAAAAAAAATCAACAACCATAGCCATAATGTCAAACATCATAGCTGCAATGTCAGTTATCTTCCAAAGCCTTAATGTTAGTTATCTTCTAAAGTTAATTATGTTAGACTTTTATTGATTACCTGGATAATCTGTTCCAAAGTTTCTACAGTAATGTGTTGCATAAAATCTCCTTACAGAGTTTGGAAACACCTTACTTATAGCCTAATCAAACCCTACACATGAAGTAAACCAAAGTAACTAGTCATGTAGAATATAACCTAAAAACATGTTAAAATATAAGGAAACTATACCAATCGAGTATCTGTCAGAAATGAATGTAAATTTTAAAGTGTCTTCATAGGAGAAGCACACTTTTGATGTTGTGAAAAAGTAGAACTAGTCTACTTTGTTTTCTTGTTAAACAGCTGTATATGCCAAGGGAAAGTGCCAATTGTTTCTATCTAATGAATACCACTCAAAAGAGCCCCTTTTAAGAAGCTGCCATCAACCTGAATGAATGGCCTACACCCCCTCAGAAAACTAACAATCATAGCCTTAAATGAAATGAAAAGTCTTTTGAAAAGTTGAGTACCATTGGAATTTTGGAATATGCATGAACAAATATGTACGAGGGAGGGCGGACGCGTGTTAGGACACCGGGAGGGGTCTTTGACGACTTCGCTGTTAGTATGGGCCTATATTAGGGCTCCGCCCTAAGTCCGTTTCTTTTCACTTTAGTTTTGGATGAACTCACTAGAGGAATCTAGGACGAGGTGCCTTGGTGCATGTTATTTGCAGATGACATCGTTCTTATTGATGTGACCAGGCAGGGGGTGAATGACAGGTTGGAGAGTTGGAGGCATACGCTGGAAGTTGGGGGTTTTCTGTTAAGTAGATCAAAAACGGAATACCTCCATTGCTATTTCAGTGGTAGGATAGAAGAGGGGGGAGAAATCACACTGGATGGGAGGGTGATATCAAAGGTCACTAAATTTAAGTATCTGGGCTCGATCATCCAGCAATATGGGGACATTGACGAGGATATTAGCTAGCGGATAAGAGTGGGTTGGCAAAAGTGGAAGTCAGCGTCAGGGGTACTGTGTGACAAAGAGTGCCCCTAGGATTGAAAGGCAAAATTTATCGGATGGTAGTTAGACCGGCTGTTCTTTGTGGATCGGAGTGTTGGCCTATAAAGAAGACGCAGGCCCAAAGGTTGATGGTAGCTGAGATGAGAATGATTAGGTGGATGTGTAGTTTTACGAGATTGGACAGAATTAGGAATGGCGTAATCAGGAGCTTAGCTGAAGTGGCCCCCATAGAGGAGAAGATAAGGGAATCGAGACTCAGATGGTTCGGCCACGTAAAGAGGAGAAGTGTGGCCGCCCCAGTGCGGAGGTGCGAGATGATCGTCCTCCACGGTAGAAAGAGAGGGAGGGGTAGACCGAAGAAGAGCCTAGAGGAAGTGGTTAGAGAGGACCTGAGAGTTGCCGGTCTGAAGGAGGACATGGCTCAGGATAGGAGGTTATGGCGGGATAGGATTAAGGTCTTTGATTGTAAGGGACCGGCCGCGTAAGTGGTAGTAGCTTCGGTGGGGTGGGGCAGGTAGGGTTTTGGTGTGCTTGTCTGCAGGTCGTGCTTTTCCAGGATGTGACGGCATCTAGCGCCCCTAGTTGGATGAGGTATGTCTCTGCTCCTTGTTTATTTTTGCTCTCCAGCCCATTTTCTCTTCCTTGGTTTTTGGTTTGCAATCGTTTTCTCTGTAAACCTTAAAAAAAAAAAAAAAGTTTTGTGGGTCTTAAGGAATCAACCTCTCTATGGGTAGGAATACCGGTAGGGGTAAGGTTGCCTACAGCTGGATCTCCTCAGACCCCGCGAAAGCGGGACTCACACTGGGAGTGTTGTTGCATGAACAAATAGATCCTGAATTCTTTGCCTTTATTTCCTTAATGCACTCTAGTAATCTAGCATAAGAATCTTAGTGCCGCCCTTCAACCAAATCCCTCATTAGCCTCTTCGCTCTTTTGATAATATAATCAGTATCAATGCAGTAAGCCTAAGCAAAATTAGTTTTGGAAGCCTTATCACCCCTAGCATCCTCATCCCAAACGAAATCAGTGTTACTATTATCATCTTCTTATTTCCCCTGCTCTTCTACAGACTTCGCATAATCCTTATTAGACCCTTTTGTATCCTTACCCTCATCACAATCACTGTCATTTTCACTGGCAGAGCCTTCTACTTCATGAACCTCTTCCATAGAATCTGCCTTATTAGCCAGTAAAACCCTCTCGTAATCTCTACTAAGAGCCCCATTATACTCATGAATGATGGTTGGTTGGCTCAAGATTCTTAAGTCATATGCCTCTAATTATTATTCTAAACCTAAGTCAACAATGACCAGTTGAGATCCACAGGGAACAAATGCGGGTTGAACGAGCATGTGACTTCCTTGACTTCCAGTTATTAGTCTTGCTATGTTCTAAATCGATGTTTAATACGACCAATTTTAAAAAGGACTTCTTATCAATTATTTAAAGGCAATAGACCTAATATTTCTTACTTTCAACCTTTTGGGTGTAAATATTTCGTTCATAATAATGGTAAAAATAACCTAGAAAAATTTGATGCAAGAAGTGACGAAGGAATATTTGTGGTATATTATATGCATAGCTAGGCATATAGGATTTATAATAAATGTGCTAAAGATATAGAAGAAAGTATTCATGTAATTTTTGATGAATCTAATGATGGTAAGTTGAGTGGTTCCATAGTACAAGCTCTTAACCTGAACAAGCATAGTGATGATGAGGAAGAAAAGTCAAGAGAAGTAAATGCCCCTAAAGGTGACCCCCAAGAACAACCTGGCAATCAAAATTAGGAAGAAGAAATTTCATCTCAGGAAGAGGATCAACCTAGCAATAATAGAAGTTCTTCCATCGAAACTAGGGAAAAGGTAGCTGAAGAACCCCAAAGAATTTATAAATATAAATCATATCATCCGATGGGTAATCTCTAAACAAACATATCTACTGGGGTAAGAACTCATTCATCCTTGCACAATTTTTGTGCCTTCTTTACAATTGTATCTCACATAGAACCAAAGAGTCACCTAAACACTGTGAAGGACTCAAATTGGATAAAGGCCATACAAGATGAGCTAAATCAATTGGAAAGAAATCAGGTATGGATACTTACAGCTCGATCAAAAGACCATCTCGTAATAGGAACAAAATGGGTCTTTAGAAAAAAATTAGATGGAACTGGAAATGTCATAAGGACTAAGGCAAGACTAGTGGCTAGAGGAAATACTTATTTTGATAAAACATTGCCCCTGTTGCACGATTAGAGGCCATACATATATTATTAGCATTTTCTCACACATGAACATCAAACTTCACCAAATGGATGTAAAATAGGCCTTCCTAAACGGATACCTACAAGAGGAGGTTTATATGGAACACCCTCTCAACTTTGAAAATCTAGACTTTCCCAATCATATCTATAAATTTTAAAAGGCTATTTATGGTCTAAAACAAGCTCCTAGAGCTTGGTATGAACGATCGAGCAAATTTCTCTTAAAACATGAATTCAAAAAAGGACATATTAATAAAACTTATTTACTAAAATTAAAGGACATGATTTCATAAGTATTTAATTTATGTGGATGATATAGTTTTTTGAGCTGCAAACAACTCTCTTTCTGAAGAATTCTCCAATCTTATGAGAAAAGAATTTAAAATGAGCATGATGAGAGAATTAACCTTTTTCTTAGGCCTCCAAATCACACAGCGCAAAAATGAAATTTTCATTAGTTAAAGTAAATATGTTAATGAGCTCCTACAGAAACAGAAAATGGATCAAGCTAAATATGCTAGGACGCCAATGGCTACAAATGAAAAATTATATATTGACAAAGATGGCAAACCTATTAGTGAGAAGGTTTATAGAGGAATGATTGGATCCTTGCTTTATCTTATTGCTAGTTGTCCTGACATCATGTTTAATGTGTGTTTATGCGCTAGATTTCAAGCTTCCCCTAACAAAGCCCATCTCACTTGCGTAAAGAGAATATTTAGGTACCTAGCGGTAACTAAAAATCTAGGACTATGGTATCCTCGAGTGGGATACTTCTCTTTAGTAGGATATACTGATGCAAATCATATACGTTATTAAGCATATAGAAAGAGTATGTTAGATACTTGTCAGTTTCTTGGACCAAGTTTGTTTTCCTGGCATTTTAAGAAACAAAATTATGTAGCACTTTCAATGGCAGAAGAAGAACACATCGTTACCGATGCATGCTGTGGATTACTACTTTGGATAATGCAATAATTACGTGACATAGGCATAAAATTCACAGAAGTACCAATAAAATGTGACAATAAAGGTGCTATTAATATTACAAAAAATCCGGTTCAACACTTTTATACCAAACATATTGAGAGTAAACAACAAATTTCAAGCATAAAATAAATTAGACAAGAAATTAAGAAGCAAATTGAATTTTGTATTGATGTAGTATGTGTAGGTACAATCTTCGAATTAAATACAATGAAATAGTCCTCTGATTCGATCTCCTAGTGATTTGAATTGACTTGAAGGCGTGATTGCTTGATCTTGATTGATGCAAAATTGACTGATCTGGAATGGTTCTTGATCTCGATTTGCAAGTGGTTGATTGCTGAGTCTGAAGCTTGCAAGTTTGATGCTTATCGCTTGGTAGCTGGATGTTGCTTGCAATTTGAGCCTCTGAATTCTACAATGCTTAGTCTAAATATAGTTGGCTGGACTAATCGATGCAAAGGAGAGGTTACTTGATCTCGATTGATGAACTCGATGAAGAACTTTGAAGTAGACTTCAATTTGAGGTTGCAAAAGATGTCGGGCTAGCTAACTTTGATCCTTGTTGCTTGATAGCTGGAGGTCATCTGTAATCTGAGCTATAGGCCTTATAGGATGTTGAATACTGAGCTCCTTGTGAAGAAGGGGGATGACCTCTATTTATAAGCTCCCAGGCTAGGGTTTCAAGATAAGCTTTGGGTTGAGACCCATAATTTAGGCATTATCTCTTATTTTAAATAAAGAAATAATTATTATGTATTACATCACTAATGACACATGGTAAATTTTGATTAGCTAGAATTTAATTCCATTTAAATTGGCCCAGCAAAGCCAATTTTACATGTGGCAGCTCCTAATTGGCCAAATAAAAATTATTTTATTTTTACACGCAATGCCATGTAATTTATTAGCAAATTTTTGCCTCCTACAAATACCCCCTTCGAGAGTTAGACGTACACACGAATTTTTGAGTGTTTGAAGTGGTTAAGTCTTAAAAACTTGAAAGATGCTAAAAATCGGAGCTTTCTTTATTTTTTTGGTGGGCCACCTCTTTCTTTTTTTTTTAACCAAATAACTGATGTTGATTTTTTTTGAAGATAATTATGCTTGTAGATTTGTGATAAAATTTTATCAACAAGTTATCATAAAATTGATCAACAATTTTGGGAATAGAATTATATCAACAACATGTGATAAATTCTATCAGTAATTTAAAGGGATATAATTCTATCAACAAATTGTGATAAATTCTATCAACAATTCAGGAGGATAGAATTATATCAATAATTTGTGTTAAATTCTATCAATAATCTAGAGGGATAGAACTCTATCAACAATATATGATAAATTCTATCGATAATCATTTCAACAATTGCTATAATTCCCCGTTGGGCTGTTGTCAATTCATTTGTCTCTCCCTTTTGAACTTAATTCGCCACTTTCCTACTTTTCTTTCGCTTGGCCCCACTTTCTTTGGGTTGGTAATAAAGGTCTTGTTTAGATGAAAATTGGAGAGTCTAAGTAGAGAGAAAACAAAGCTTGTGGATGATTAATGCAAAATGTCTGCATAGTGTTGATCTAAAGTGATTAACAACCCATCACAACTTGGTACTTGTTGTCCTTTTCAGCTGTAACACCCCCAAATTAAGCATGTTCCACTATATGCATTCCCCTTAACAAATCCTTGAATCAGGACTAATAAACTTGATGATAGAAGCATTACCGTTGTCCAAAAGTACAAGACTTGAAGTATGTATACTAGAAATAACATAGTTGGGCATAGCTTCAATCACACACATTCAAACATTATCGAACTGCGTATAATCAATTGTTAATCCCAAATATGGTTTATACACCATAGTAAAGTAATTCAAATCATAATCCACACCTCCATCCACTGAAGATTTCAAAATACGGCTCCAAAATATGCATGTATTATATCATTGATTGATCCCTTCAGATTCCCTTGCTCAACTTATTCTCTTCAGTTGGTTTGCTAGTATGAGGGCGATTCACTGAGCATTTTCTTAAAACAAAACATGGAAAACATTTTGAAATGTGAGTCGAAGCTCAATACATACATTCTTATATTGCTAAATGATCTCTGTATAAATTGATTGGGCGCCCGCTTTCCAATTCATTTTAAGTTAAAACAGTGAATGAGATGAATGTAAACTGCAATTGCTAGTTATTATCTGATAGTAAATCCCCTTGATATTGTTACAATCTATGGATACGTGTACACTTACAAAGCCAATCAGGGGACTTGGCCTAAAGCTGCGTAGGTAACTAAAGGGCAATGCCCTCTAACTGATAACTGATGGGGTCACTAATTATGTGATAAATCACTAATTAAAGTGATTCATTGATGTACTTACCAAAATATTATAATTTTCATAAATATGTGCTGATTTCTAAAGATACAGGCAATGAACGGACATGAAAATCTTTAAAATGCAATGTCACTTGATAATACTTATGCACAACGGGAAATGATAGATGAGGCCCTGCTTTTGCTTAAGAAATGTAGTTGTAGGTAAATGCAGTTCGTAAACAACTTTCACCCCCATAATTTGTAACTTTATAAAAATTGATTAATAAAAAAGGGATCCATGATTCAAACAATTCAATATAAGATAAGTTACAACTAAAATGATTTGAAAACCAAATAAGTTAGGGTCATTGAACTAGAAGTGAAACAAGTTGGAGCAAAATAGAACAAAATGAAACAATTGAGGTGATAATGAAAAGACTTTATTAGATATAAATAAAATATGGGTTTTTGATATTTCTAAAGTGAATAATAGAAGGTTTAATGTGAAGAGGGGTGTTGTGAGGTTCAGGAATGCTCATGTAACCTTAGCTTGTGTCATTAACCTCTTTACTTCTCCAATTTTCATTTCCATGCCTATTTAACTTGGTTTTCCAACCTAAATAAACTTCTATACAAAATAAAAGTTGTTGAAATCGCTAAAATTTATAATTTCTTTGCAATATCCATAACTATGTAGAGATTCCTGATAACATTTTCAAATGTCATGATTTCTTTCTTCCCTCATATTACCATTTGAAGGTCTACTTTAGAAAATTCATATCTTTCACTCCCAAACTCCAATTGAGCTATAAAACCTCAATATGAAAAGCTTAGAAAGTCCTGCAACACTTTCATTTACAGTACAAAACCCAATCACTACAACACAGCCCCTAAAATTGAGCTGAAACATAATTGTGCACATCCCAAATCTGTTCTGTGCAGTCTTAGGAAAATGGCCATGACGTTTTCCACAAAACTTAGAATGAAGTGATTTAAAAGGTATTTGAAAGATAACTCATGAGTCTATTCACTCACCAAAAAATCATAATTTTTTGATGGGCCAAATAGCACAAGTTTAATCGCAAAGTGACCTTTGTTTCAGGTCTGTTCACAGCCCTACTGTTCTTGTTTTTCCTCTTCTTTTCACATAATTCTTCTTCTAAAGTCACTCCTTAAAATTATTTAACAAAAGCCTTGTTCCTTATCATCAGCTTACAAAGTCATATTACTCAAATTTATGCCATAATCATCTACATCAAATCTTCAATTCTTCTCTTTTTTTGAGTCACTCAAAATCGATAAGCTTACTTATTTGTATAAATGAGCAAAATGACCTTTTATAATCAATTGAGAAAAACTCAATAATCCAATCCTTTATACAAAATCATCTCAAGTGATTTTCCAAGTTAAACGACACATCCAAGATTCATTTCTTTATCCAATTATACGTAAATAATATATTTGATGCTAGAAATAAATCAACCCATGCTTGATCACCAAAACCCTAACTTATGGCCAACTTATTCTTGCATTTAACTCATCCAAACTCAACATAAACATCATGATATTTGTTACTAATGCCAAAGATCACAAAATCAAATACAAAACAATCAAAATCCATCACTTCAAACTTAAGCTCGCATAATTATGAGCAACCTTAACCCTTGCATACTTTCAAGTTTAACCAATAATTAAAACATCAAAATAAGATGTGATTATATCAAGATAATATGATCCATAATCAAATCCAACATAAAACCAAGAATTAAACATAGCTAGGTTAAGGTTTTTACCTCACTTACAAACTTGAAGGAGAGAGATGAAAGTGGTTGAGGATAGGGGGAAGAAATATGTGGAGGAGAGTAAGAGGGAAGCCATTACTTATCTTGGTGAAAAATGATTTTGATGCAATCCTAATGCTTGGATGATATTTATACATAAAAAAGGGCTTTATGGTAATTTTGAATAGATATACATGATGACAATTTGCTAAATCAAGTGCGTAAACTTTTGGTCATTATTAGCTTGACTTTTGTTGATAAGTTTGGCCGCTTTCATCCACTCAAAAGGTGTATTTTTGCTAATGATAATTAGGAACAATAATGGCAATCAACTTAATTTAGTTACATCAAAATTTTCACACTACAATTTGAGCCCAAAATGAATCGAATCGCAATTCGAGTCCAAATGAATTGGGACAAACTTAATGAATTTGGGCCCAAATTCATGCATGGTTAAAAATTAAATTTTTATGACATTATAAAAAATAATTTATCATGTAATGATATTTACCAGGGTCTAATATCAATTAACCGAAAATTGTTGCGATAAATGAAACTTGAATTGCAAGGTGGGGCCCAAAATGAATTCTCCCAACTGGGACGATTAAACGAGATAAATAAATGTGAAAAATTAATAGCATGGCTTAAATAAATAAATAAACATGATTTAGGGTCGGGCTATTGCAGCCTTCCCCCCTGAAAGAGTTTCATCCTCGAAACTTATGAGCTTTGATAAAACATGCAAGTTCATCTCACATAGATATGGGTACTTGGCTGGCATTTCATCCTCGGTTTCTCCAAGGGTCTTCCGAGGAGGTATGATTTGCCCAATATACTTTGACTAAGGGTATCTGCTTGATACGTAGCTGCTTAATTTTGTAAGCTAGTACCTAGATTGAGTGCTCTTCATACACTAGATCTCCAGTAACTCCGATGGTTCCAGATACTATAGCATGATCAGCATCTAGAATGCATTTCCTGAGCTGTGAGATGTAAAACACGTTATGTACGTGTTTACGTTATATAGGCAGATCTAGTCGATAAGCTATATGATTTAATCTTTTACTAAACTTGTATGGTCCAATAGATCTTGGCTTCAATTGAGCTCACAGTTTAACCTCCTTATACTTTAGTTGGCGAAACTTTCTGAAGAACCTTATCATCTACCTGAAACTCCAGGGATCTCCTTCTTTTATCAGCATATCTTTTCTATCGGTTCCAATAGTATATTTTTAAGACTCTTCTGATGTATGTCACCTCATTGAATGTTGATGAAAATTGTCATGACCCAAAAGATGATTTTGTCGTCAATGTCTGCGTCATTTTACCCTGATGTTTCATGTAAATTTCTCTGCTAGTATTTTCACAACATCAACTATTGGGCATTCCATGCTTTCTTCAAATGCAAATGTTGGTCATAGGTTACGAAGTACTACATGGTCAAACTTAAAAGAGTTGGATCCACTGATATTATTAGATTCTTGCCCATGCGTCAGTAATTGAACACCCAAATTCTCAAGCCCTCTTAAGAGGTAACCGAGTAATCCCATAGTGCTAAGGTATGCTCTACCTTCCTTGTTAGGGTACCTACCACAACATTTGCATTTCCTGCTTTATATTGGATCTACAAGTCGTAATCTTAAGCAATTCTAGTCAATGCCTTTGTCTCAGATTGAGCTTCTTTTGAGTGAAAATGTACTTCAAGCTTTGATGATCAGTATAGATCTCGCAAGGTACTTGATACAAATAATGTTTTCAAATTTTCCGTGCAATGACCACAACTGCTAGTTTTGGGTCATGGGTAGGGTGATTTCTCTCATAAAGCTTAAATTGTTGGGAGGAATAAGCTATCACTTTATCTTCTTGTTAACTTTGTAGCTTCCTTCAACAAATTGATTAGGGAAGATGTTATCATTGAAAAATCCTTCCCAAAACTCGATAATACCCAGCTAAACCCAAAAGGTTTCTAGTCTTAGTAACATTAGTCGACTTTGGACACTCTGTAACTACTTTTCCCTTTTGTAAATCAACCTTAATCCCTTCCTCTGAAATCATATGTCCCAAAAATAACACTTCTTCTAACCAGAACTCGTGCTTCTTATATTTATTATGTAATTGATATTTCCTCAAGGTTAACAACACTGTCCTCAAATGAATAGTATACTCATCTCTGTCCTTGGGGTACATCAAGATATCTTTTATAAACACCGCCACAAACTTGTCTAAATAGGGTCTGAAACCCTATTCATAAGATCTATAAGGGTCGCGGGGCATTGGTCGGGCCAAAATGCATCACAGTGAATTCATAGTAACTAAACCTCGTCTTAAATACGGTTTCGGAATGTCTTCAGGTAGAATCTTAAGTGGACGGTATCTTGATCTCAAATAAATCTTGAAAAAGACTCATGCTTCTTAGAGTCGATCAAATAAACCATCTAATTGGGGCAATGGGTATTTTTTCTTAATGGTAATCTTGTTCAGTTCTCTGCAATTGATAGATAACCTCAAGGTTCTATCCTTTTTCTTTACAAATAGAACTGGGAAACCCCATGGTGACAGACTTGGTCTAGTAAATCCCTTCAGTAATAGCTTATGTAACTGAAACTGTAGTTTTCTAAGCTCTGTTGGGGCCATACAATATGGGGCTTTAGAGATAGATTGGGCACCAGGGATTAATTCAATCTCAAAATCAATTTCTCTTTGTGGGGCAGTTCTCATAACCCTTTAGGAAAATATATCTAAATTCACAAACTATAGAGATATCTTCTGCTTCTTCTTCCTGTGGTTGAGTGTCAATAGCATAACACCATTACCCAATATATCCTTGACATAAGAGCTCACTTATTTTCATAGCAGAATTTAAAGGACAAGGTTTTTCCTATATTTGCTTATAAAACATATTTCTCTCCCTCGTTCATCCCTTAAAATAACCTTAAGGTCCTTACAATCTTTCTTGACCCCATAAGTGCACAATTAGCTCATTTCTAAAATGAAGTCAAAGTCTAACGAGTCGAATTGAATCAAGACTCCAAGGAACACTATAATATTATGCCACCAATAGTAATTGGAACAAGTTTATAAGAGATATGACACCAACTATAGAGCCAATAGGTAACTTGATTCTATAATTGGTTTCTGTCTCCTCATTTTCAAGGTTCAGTTGCATGGCATATCGAGTGGATGTAAATGAATAAGTGGAAACCGAATCAATCAATACACAAAATGGCTATAAAATTAACTATTATACTAGAGGTGGCAGCTGTCTTTCTTACTCGACACATACGCCCTTACTACAGCTGCGGGCCTTGCAGGTGGGAGCCCTTATCTACAGCCTTCAGTCTTCAGGGGCAGGCATCAATGAGGTGTTCCGGGCTACCACACCATATGCATTTGTTAGTTCCCACTCGACCCTTAGGAGTGGTGTGGTTAGTTCTTCCACATTTTCCACAGGGCTCTATTAATCCTGCAGGACGACTCTTGGGAGGAACAGGAGCAAATTTCTTCTGGTTTACACTCTCGCTCGAAGCACCCTATTCGGTCCACTTCATCTTCTGATTAATCGCGTTCAAGGTCCTCAATTCAGTCTTCAATTGTCCCACTTCAGCTGCTCACTCATATAAATCTTGATACGTAATGATTGGTTGACCAGCTAGCTTGCTGTGAATACCGAAAACTAATCCCTCTTCAAATCTCCTCATCTTTAGTCATTCAGGTGACACAAACTCCAGAACAAACCTGGATAGTTATATAAATTTGCTAGCATTCTGCATCACAGTCATATACCATTTATCTTCAATTCTTTCAGGAATCTACACCAAGTGAAGTCAGGCCCTAAGAACCTACCCTTAATAATGTTCCACCAAAAGTCTACTTCCTCAGTTAGGTAAAATGTTTCAATGTTAACTTTTTTATCCTCCGGAACCTTCGTTGCTGTGAAAATCTTTTCTATCCTTCTAATCCATGCTTCTAGCTCCACCAGGTCATGCTTTTCAGCATGTACTTTAGGGCTGCATCGCACACCCTATATGATAATTTATTGACTTTATGAGGGATTTCAAAAGGTGCTGGAGCTAGTCATTTCGTAAGCTCAATCAACAAGGTCTATTAATAGTTGGAGTTCCCATGTTGTTAACTAATTTAGGGGGATTGAGGGCATTCCACTAAGGGTTATAGGCACATTACACAGAACTTGGTCACCTGACCCATGACCACAATCTGAATTTTCTTCTATGTGAGTTTGTCCATTATTTTACATATATTCTAATATTCTGACTATCCATTCAGCTGAGTAATTCAGTCAATCGACTACAACCAATATATAAGATACACATACACAACAAATACAGCTAGCATGGCCCAAGTATTATTAAAACATAATATAAAGCTTCATTATATTATTGCTCTACTTGCTCGCATACATACATATACATAGTTCCATAAAGAATATTACATCCCACTGACCACCCAAGGTCAACCTTTTCACCTACATGTTGACTAAAACACTACTTAGCCTTAATAGACTAAGTCTGCCACATGCCCAGAAGTAGGCGGGACTACTCAACACAATCGAAAAGACCTGTCTAACCATATACAATGTCATAGCCTGCACAAGATTCATCTATCCCACTGGCTATGCTATATACATGTGGGCTCAAAAAGTAATCTATTTGAGATGCCTACACATAATAGAAATCAATCTAATGATCCCTAGATGGATCACCATCTAGGTCATACTTATCCCTAGGCTCAAAGCCAGAGTCAAAACTATTGTTTGAAGCACCAATCTTTGCATTCTCATCATCATGGTCAAGTTGATGCTCCTATAATTCTGGATCCTTCTATGAGTCTTAAATAAGGTCATCATCAGAGTTAAACCATGGTGTTTCAGGGAGATTTATAACAATGTGGACTTCATTTGGTCCGTCAGATACAAGGATCCCTTCTCTAGGTTCCGATGGCTTTATATTGTTTGGTAGCTAAGGATTGCTTGGTGCAGGTGGTGATGATAGGGGAGATATAAAGTGCATTGAAAATATATACTATAGAATATCCATGTTGTTCCCTCTTGGCACAAATGCCTCCATTAATAACAGCTCCGTGACAATGTTAGGTCAAGCCTCGCGAAACTGAAATCTAGGTTCATCCCATCCCCAGACTCGACTCATCATAAAGTCATGATATCAGGTTCAAAACTTGTCCCAAAGGCCAATTGTATATAAGGTCCACAATAGCCCACATGTATGGACCATACACTATGAAACTCAGAAATGGGGTTTGCATGTAGGCTACCATACTAGCATATAGTAAAGAGATATGAATGGCCACAGAAATAGCTAACATCATATTAACTGCATATGGATCCATATAACAAGGAGGAACATAAGTGAAGAACATGGGAGAGATAAACAAGCATTTATACTGTCATAAATCTCTAGTGTCCTAACTATATTAATAACCTTCACTAACCAACCTTCTCACCCTCCAATCTCTACTGTCTATACTCCATATCCCATTAAAAAAAAAAAAAAATCAACCTGGCTTTGATACAAAATTTATAGCGCCCCCAAATTAAATATGTTCCACTGTATGCATTCTCCTTGATAAATCCTTGAATTATGACTAATAAACTCAATGACAGGGGCATTACCGTTGTCCAAAAGGACAAGGCTTAAAGTATGTATACTAAAAATTACATAGTTATGCATAGCTTTAACCACACACATTCGCACAGTATCAAACCATATACAATCAATTGTTAGTCCCAAATATGGTTTATGTACCATAGTAAAGTAATTCACCTCATGATGTACACCTCCATCCACTGAAGATTTCAAAATATAGCTCCAAAATATGAATGTATTATGTCATTGATTGATCCCTCCATATTTCCTTGCTCAACTTATACTCTTCAGTTGGTCTGCTAGTATGAGGGCGATTCACTGGGCATTTCTCTAGAACAAAACATCGAAAATATTTTGAAATGTGAGCCAAAGCTCAGTACATGCATTCTTGTATTGTTAAATGATCTCTGCATAAATTGATTGGGCACCCACTTTGTAATTCATTTTAAGTTAAAACAATGAATGAGATGAATGTAAACTGCAATTGGTAGTTATTATCTGATAATCAACCTCCTTGATGTTGTTACGATCTATGGTAGGTGTATACATGCTAAGCTGATTGGGGGACCTGGCCTGAAGCCGCGTGGCTAACTGAAGGGCAATGCCCTATAACTGATAACTGATGGGGTCACTAATTATGTGATAAATCATTGATTAAAATGGTTCATTGATGTACTTATCAAAATATTATAATTTTGATAAAATATGTGTTGGTTTGTAAAGGTACATGTAATGAACGTACCCAAAATCTAAAATGTAATGTCACTTGATAATACTTATGCATAAAAGAAAACAATAGATTAGACCCCGTTTTTGCTTAAGAAATGTAGTTATAGGTAAATGTAGTTAGTAAATAACTTTTACTCCCATAATTTATAACTTTATAGAAATTGATTAATAAAAAGGGCATCCATGATTCAAACAATTCAATATAAGATAAGTTACACTAAAATGATTTGAAAACCAAATAAGTTAGGGTCATTGAACTAGAAGTGAAACAAGTTGGAGCAAAATAGAACAAAATGAAATAATTGAGGTGATAATGAAAGGACTTTAGTGGATATATACGAAATATGGATTTTTGATGTTTCTGAAATGAATAATAGAAGGTTTAATTCCAAGAGGGGTGTTGTGATGCTTAGGAATGCTCATATAATAGCTTGTGCCATTAACCTCTTCACTTCTCCAATTTTATTTCCATGTCTATTTAACTCGGTTTTCCAATCTAAGTAAGCTTCTACAGAAAATGAAAGTTGTTGAATTCACTAAACTTTATAATTTCTTTGCAATATCCATAATTATATAGAGACTCCTAATAATGTTTTCAAATGCCATGATTTCTTTCTTCCCTCATATTACCATTTGAAGGTTTACTTTAGAAAATCTATATCTTTCACCCTCGAACTCCGATTGAGCTATAAAACCCCAATATGAAAAGCTTAGGAAGTCCTATAATACTTTCCTTAACAGTGCAGAACCCAATTACCACAACGCGGGCCCTGCAATTAAGCTAAAACACAATTGTGCACCGCTCAGATCTATTCTATGCAGTCTTAGCAAAATGGCCATAACGTTTTCAACACAACTCAGAATGAAGTAATTGAAAAGGAATTTGAAAGATAACCCACCAGTAAATCCACTCACCAAAAATCATAATTTTTTTGATGGGCCAGACAGTACCAGTTTAATCGCAAAGTGACCCCTATTTCAGGTCTGTTCACAGCCCTACTGTTATTGTTTTTCTTTTCACATAATTATCCTTCTAAAATCACTCCCTAAAATCATTTAACAAAGCCTTATTCCTTATTATCACCTTACAAAGGCATGTTACTCAAATTTACTCCATAATCATCTACATCAAATTCTTAGTTCTTCTATTTTTCAAAATCACTCAAAACACACCCATAAGCTTACTTATTTGCATAATGAGCAAAATGACCTTTTATAATCAATTGTGGAAATTTCAATAATCCAACCCTTTATAAAAATCATCTCAAGTGATTTTTCAAGTTAAACAACACATCGAAGATTTATTTCTTTATCCAATTATACATAAATAATATACTTGATGCTAAAAATAAATCAACCCATGCTTAATCACCAAAACCCTAACTTATGACCAACTTATTCTTGCATTTCAACTCATCCAAACTCAACATAAACATCATATTTGTTACTAATGCCAAATATCACAAAATCAAATACAAAACAGGCTAAATCCATCACTTCAAACTTAAGCTTGCATAATCATGAGCAACCTCAACCATTACATACTTTCAAGTTTAACCAACAATTAAAACATCAAAATACTTATCTTGGTGGAAAATGGATTTGATGCTATCCGACATAAAACCAAGAATTAAACATAGTTGGGTTAAGGTTTTTACCTCACTTACAAGCTTGAAGGAGAGAGATGAAAGTGGTTGTGAATGGGGGGAAGAAATGTGTGGAGGAGAGTAAGAGGAAAGCTAATACTTATCTTGGTGGAAAATGGATTTCATGCTATCCTAATGCTTGGATGATATTTATGCATAAAAAGGGCTTCATGGTAATTTCAATTAGATATACATAATGATAATTTGCTGAATCAAGTGCATAAACTTTTGGTCATTACTAGCTTGACTTTTGTTGATAAGTTTGGCCAATTTTATCCACTCAAAAAGTGGCTTTTTTCTAATTATAATTAGGTATAATGATGGTAATCAACTTAATTTAATTGTACTAAAATTTTCAGACCATAATTTGAGCCCAAAATGAATCGGACCACAATTCGGGCCCAAATGAATTGGGTCAAACTTAATGAATTTGGGCCCAAAATTTTGCATGGTTAACAATTAAATTTTTGTGACATTATAAAAAATAATTTATCACCTAATGATATTTACCGGGGCCTGATACCGGTTCACCCGAAACTGTTGTAGTAAATAGAACTCGAATTGCAAGGTGAGGCCCAAAATGAATTATCCCAACCAGGACGATTAAATGAGATAAATAAATGTGAAAAAGTAATAGCATGGCTTAATTAAATAAATAAACATGATTTAGGGTCAGGCTGTTACACCCTTCTCCCCTTAAAGAGTTTCATCCTCAAAACTTATGAGCTTTGACAAAATATGCAAGTTCATCTCACATAGATGTGGGTACTTGGCTGGTCTCTCTTCCTTGATTTCTCCAACGGGCTTTCGAGGACGTATGATTTGCCCAATATACTTTGACTGAGGGCATCTGCATGATACATAGCTGCTTAATTTTACAATCTAGTATCTAGACTGAGTGCTCTTCATACACTAGATCTCCAGTAACTTCGATGGTTTGAGATACTATAGCATGGTCAGCATCTGGACTGTATTTCCTAAGCTGTGAGATGTGAAACATATTATGTACGTGTTTGAGTTATATAGGTAGATCTAGTCGACAAGTTATGGGATTCAATCTCTTAATAAACTTATGTGGTCCAATAGATCTTGGCCTCAATTGAGCTCGCAGTTCAACCTCCATGTACTTTAGTTGGCAAAACTTTCTAAAGAACCTTATCATCTACCTAAAACTCCAGGGAACTCCTTCTTTTATCAGCATAGCTTTTCTATCGATTCTAATAGTCTGCTTTCAAGAGTCTTCCGATCTATGTCACCTCATTGAATGTTGAAGAAAATCTTTATGACTTAAAAGGTGGCTTTGTCGTCAATGTCCACATCAGTTTACCCTGATGTTTCATGTAAATTTCTCTGCCAGTATTTTAAAAACATCGACTATTGGGAGTTCCATGCTTTCTTCAAATGCAAATGTTGGTCCTAGGTTACGAAGCACTACATACTTAAACTTAAAAGATTTGGATCCATTGATATTTTTAGATGCTTACCTATATGTTAGTAATTGAACACCCAAATTCTTAAGTCCTCCTAAGAGGTTCAACTGAGTAATCCCCACAGCGTTGAGGTATGTTGTGCCTTCCTTGTAACGGCATCTGCCACAACATTTACCTTTCCTGGTTGATATTCGACTGCAAGTCGTAATCTTAAGCAATTCTAGTTAACGCATTTGTCTCAGATTGAGCTTCTTTTCAGTGAAAATGTACTTTAAGCTTTGATGATCAGTATAGATCTCACAATGCACTCGATACAAATAATATTTTCAAATTTTCAGTGTAAAAACCACAACCGCTAGTCCTGGGTCATGGGTAGGGTGATTTCTCTCTTAAAGCTTAAATTGTTAGGAGGTATAAGCTATCACTTTATCTTCTTGCTAACTTTGTAGCTTCCTTCAACAAATTGGTCAGGGAAGATGTTATCTTTGAAAAATCCTTCCAAAAACTCAATAATACCCAGTAAACCCAAAACGTTTCTAGTCTCAGTAACATTTATCGGCTTTGGACAGTCTGTAACTGCTTTTCCCTTTTGTAAATCAACCTTAATCCCTTCCTTCGAAATCACATGTCCCAAAGATAACAATTCTTCTAACCAGGACTCGTGCTTCTTGTATTCGTTATGTAATTGACATTTTCTCAAGGTCTACAACACTGTCCTCAAATGAATAGTATGCTCATCTCTATCCTTAGGGTATATCAAGATATGTTTTATAAACACTACCACAAACCTTTCTAAATAGGGTCTAAAACTCTATTCATAAGATCCATAAGGGCCACAGGGGTATTGGTCAGGTCAAAAGGTATCACAGTGAATTCATACTAACTAAACCTGGCCTTAAATGCAGTTTTAGAATGTCTTCATGTAAAATCTTAAGTTGACGGTATCCTGATCTCAAATAAATCTTGGAAAAGATGTTAAGTCATAATTCATGCATATTTTTGTACCACCCCCATCCTAGGGAGAGTCACACTGCCATGACTTCCTAGAGGGAAATCCTTAAGCCTCTTGAAGATTAAAGGTGTGGATTAGCACTTAGATAGTCATTCTAAACAAAACTGCCAGAGTTTCCCCTGTTTTAGCAACATTTTAGGGTCTTAGCTCAGCTAAGAGTACCTATAAACTAGTAAATAGGTGTAACATATGCTAAAATAACCCAAGTCCACAGCGTCGGGCCGCTCGCCCGAATCACTAATGATAAAATAACTAAAACAAGGGTCGAAATGATACATAAACAGGTATAGAGCCGGCTACATGCTTTCACATACAACAATAAATTTAAAAGTTTACAATGTGGTAGGCATCAAGCACTTTGCACAGCTGGCAGAGACTCCTGAGGGGTTGGCATCAAAACAACTTCAAAGAATCTCTTATACCTGCTAAATTAAACCTGGGAAAAAGTGGAATAACAAAGGGATGAGCAACTACACGCTCAGTGAGAATTCCCCTATTCCTTAAAACCCAAAACAGTTGCAGACAATAATACTAATAATAGCCACATATCAAGCATTCATACTTTACTATCATATTAGGCAATCATAGTCCCCAAGGACTTATTACCCTCCTTAAATTTCATTCCAACCACTCAACTCAATTCAAGGTCCTTAAAGACAAAACGTCCCTACTAGCAGTCATTCAGGCACATAAACAAGTAGGCAACAAAGATTGAATATAAACGCTTTCAAACTCACTTTTGAAAACGTAGTGACTCTCGATAAATACCAAGAATGGTAAGAATGAAAAGATTACACCAATTCTCGAAGAACCAATTCCTTTGAAGCTTACAATTCTGTCTAAAAATTCTGGAAACATCTAAACTGGTAAGAATGACTTGGCAAGAAACATGCTTTCATAGATTATGCACAATGAAAAGCTCACACGAACAATGCAATATTTGAAACTTCATTTGACTATACTTGGAAATTCTTTCATAACAGATGAGCAGGAGGTGCACATTTGAAAGCTTTATTTCTTTTTTCAAAACACTTTACTCAGCCTCTTGAGGCTCGTATTCTTTAAAAGAACTTCTTTCGTAATGGTCCTCTAGTGACCTTCATAAGCATTTTCAAATCTTATTCAATATGACCTTGTAAGGGCCCTTATAAATATTTCCTTTCTGAAATACTAAAAATGACGAAATGAGAACTTCTTTTCTTACTTATTAGAAACTTACTCATAAAGTAAAAACATCTTATTGTGTTGGCTAGCGGAGATTTACACTGCCCCTAAGTGAGATCGTCACTCACAACTCACGTTATCCCCGGGATATACGTATATAACTTTTGGCCAAAATGCGTCTCAGCAGATAAACTCAAACTTCGATATTGTCCTCTATGGGGCAACAGCTCACACCAAGATAATCATATCTTGAGTCCAGTCCCCCTCAAAGTTTTCTTACACATCATACATCATAACTTATCTGGGGAATAGCTCACACCAACATAATTCATATCTTGCGTCCAGTTCTCAGGAATAGCTCACACCAAGATAATTCATATCTTGAGCCCAGTTTGCAACTTTTCTTTAGGGGGAAACAGCTCACGCCATCTTTGCGTCTAGTTTTCAAGAACAGCTCACACCAAGATAATTCATATCTTGAGTCCAGTTCGTAACCCTGGTCAATTGCTTAGCACTTTCTTAGCCTTTAAAAACGTATTTCATTTCTCTTCTTCAGTTGCTTACTATACTGAAAACTTACTTTTTACAAAACGATCATAACCTTACTAAATGCTTATAGTTCACTTCATTTTTAATTTAAAAACTTCTTATAGATGTACTAACTCATAAAACGACTTTACTTTTAACTTTAAAAGCTTCTTATAAACATAATACATTTATTAATTCGTAAAACGATTTCATTTCTCACTTAAAACCTTTGTATAAACGTAATAAGTTTGCTAAATCGTAAAATAATTTCGTTTTCAACTTAAAAGCTTCTTAATAATGTAACACGTTTGTTACTTCGTAAAATGACTTCGTTTTAAACTTACAAGCTTCTTATAAATGAAATAAGATTTGTTAACAAGTAAATCGGCTTCGTAAATAACTTAAAAGCTTCTTATAGACGTAATAAGTTTATTAACACGGAAATCGACTTCCTTTTACGCTTAAAAGCTTCTTAAAAATGTCAAACGATTGCTGGTTCATAAAACGACTTCGTTTTTAACTTAAAAGCTTTTTAATAACGTAATACGTGTGTTAGTTCATAAAAAGATTTTGTTTCTAACTTATAAACTTCTTATAGACGTAATACGTTCACAGATTGTAAAACGACTTAATTTCTAACTTAAATACTTGTTGTAAACATAATAAATTTGCTAAATCATAAAATGATCTTGTTTTTAACTTAAAAGTTTCTTAATAATGTAATACGTTTGTTAATTCGTAAAATGAAACCCATTTGAAACTTAAAGTACTTAATTAGCATTTAACTCAAACTAGGTTCGTAACAAAACCCTCAGTTGTCATTTTATAACTCGTTTAAACCCCTTTTAAAACTCAAAGGATGGCGTAAAAGTAAACTGAATGCTTAAAATGTTCCAAACTTGTTATTATTTGAAAACTTAAGGTACTTGGCTTGTTTATAAGGTAAACAAGTTTTCTTCGTAAACTTTCAACGTGAACGCTTCTCAAAACATAATGGATTTACATGCTTATAACTTGAAACTCAATAGAGACCTAAGCAAGCAACTAGTATATAAATTAGCTAAACTTCACAATTAGCACCTTAAGGTGCTTTTTTCCGGGTCGTTTAAATTCTTTTAAACAGAAGGAGAAGTTGTAAACAAACGAATGCCTTAAACATTTGCAAATTCACTTTTAGTTCACTTTTAAACTTTCTAAACCTATCGACTATTCAGTCGAATCACTAACTGAGTAGTTCGACAATTTATGATCTCTTTTAGGCCACAAACATCTTAATAAACTAACAGGCAATTGGTAGGACTTAAAATGTTCGAAATCATAAAAATAAGCTTTCTAAATGACTCTTCTTTTTAAAGACGTCTTAAGTTTCAAGAATTGATCACGTAAGACATTGAGGGGAGAGGAGTTTACACGTAGCATATTCATACACTTCATATCATAACTGGGTAGAATCTGTCCATTAAGCCGCACATGACCTCGCAATCTACATGATTGCGGTAATTCACAGCCCAAGCTCTCTCTTCACATAACAACGACCACAAGAACCTCAAACCACTCGATAGTCCCACATCAAGCCATCCAACTACCAAGCTCGGTTCAATATTAGCACGAACAAACCAATAATTCACGGAATGGACATAAATTGGTATAACATTCATGCTTAATAACTAACATACTGTTTAAGTGTTCTAACTGATGCAATCTAGACTTTAAGCGACATTTTGCTTTTTAGTTCGCAAACCGATATCCATAAGCATAATATTTCATTGAAATTGCTACGAATATACTATTAACATGCCCAAACCGATTTAGCCATGGCCGTTAGACACAATTCAGTTATTTCCATAATTACTTCAACTGCTCAACTAGTATCAGTAAGTGTCAAACAGAATTCAAGTGCGATAAACTCATGCTCCAACAGTCCAATAACAACATTCTGCTTACTTTACAATCCTCGATTAACTGTTGCATTCAGCCATACATCGAATTATCATGCAATTAGCCCAAATTCAGTACGATTTTAATAATTTCTCAACTTTGACATCCAATTTCAGCCAAATTGATTTTTAAACTTGGAATTAATATGCACTAACTAAATTTAGTTAAAATCGTTGAAATTAATAGTAATTTTAGGAGGAAAGGAACCCTCACCTTGAACCAAGGCTAGAGGTTCGATTCACGATTGTGACTCGACTTTAGGGACCTTAGAACGACTCCATACTTCGACCTTGCCCTCTGGTCACGCGAGCAGCACCAACTCATGCCCAAACTTCACCAATTCGAGCCCTAAAGAAGCCTAAATTTTGGTTATCAACTTGAGATCGAATTGGGTGTTCGAAAGCAGCGATTTTTACCCTAATTTATAAAAAATTGAAGCAATTAAGAGGTGAATTGCACGGCCATACCTTGGATACGTGTTCAAGCTCCGATTCGGCACCCCAATCCACCGAAAACGTGGTGGGTTCTTCCCTATTTTGCCCAATTTCAGTACCAAATGGTGGCTAGTTTATGGGGGAGGTCGAATGGGGGAATCTTGTAGCTAAAAGTGGTAAGAAATCTCAGGGTTTGGGAGCTTGGTGGTGCACGCATGGTGGAGAAGAGGGGGAAGAAGATGAAGCAGAGAGAGAGAGAGAGAGAGACGCCGTCAAATGGGGGGGGGCTCGCGGGCAGGTGAGCAAGAAAAGAAGTACACATATAAATTACCAGTTTGCCCCCACTCTGTTTCATTTATTTTTGGTCCAAACTAATCAATACTTGACACCGCTAATCTAATTCGTAAACCGTATTCTAAACGAGAATCGATAATATAACATTTCATCGATTACTCATTCCCAAATGTGACAAGGTTCGATTTAATAATCATCGAACTACTTCTGACGTTGACAACCTAATCGTATTCGCGTTCCTAATCGATTTAGTACTCGTTAATAACCGTTAATAACACTTATTAAAAATCATCAAAAGATTTTCAAAATTAATAATAATATTAATAGTAATAATAATATAAGTGACACTAACATCCTTGTTCATAAAATTAACGCTCATATAGGTATTTAGAAAATAATTTTAGCTCATATCACTAATAAAATATGGTTTTCATAGCGCAAAAAAAGGCATTACGAACAACTTAATGAAATATAAGGCATGCGGGTATTAGACTCCCCCCCTCCAACAAAAGAATTTCGCCATCGAAATTAATTACTTGCTGGAAATAACGGGGGCTTACTTCTGCCGCACTCCCTTCACAATTCGATCTACTTCATGCTTAGTTATCCACTTCGTCTCCAAAGTAACATTCCCTCCTTGGGTTTCTAGTCTTACCTAGTCAATGGGTTTTTCCTTGAACCATAACAACACACTATCTAAAGGTAAGATCAATATGATGATTAGTTCTTAAAGGGTAGACATAAGGAGTTGGGTATTCATCTCGTCAGGCTTACTGGCTAGCTTCTTTACAATTCCCGGGTTTACAAACGACTGAGTAGCGTTAGAAATCAACTAAATTATAGGCATCAAGGCTGGTAATAGGAGGAGTACTTGGGACTACCTCAGTGGAATCTCCTTCCAATCAGAACGCTCGACCTCCCGCTTGAGGTCTCTTATGGTCTCTATTGTTTCCTGGGGAAACACTAGCTGGAGGGCGACCTTGTTGTGCCGTTGGGTCGATTCCTATTCTAGACCTCTGAATATTACCCTGATTATTTCATGTGGCCCTTAGGCAATTAGCGGCTTTGTGACCCATATCACCACATCCAAAACATGAGCCCGTAAAGCTTCTGCATGGGTCAGGGTGCTGACGTCCACACTAGCCACACATTATCCTTGTTTTCCATTAGACGGCTTGCTTCCCCTTATCCCGTTTTATCCCAGATTTAAACCTTCTAAAGTTTCTGCTTCCTTGGGAATTGAATTCTCCAGGGCCAATTTCCCTCTTTGCTCGGCCTTTTTCTTTGTTTTTAATCTCGGTCTTATCTATGATGCAGGCTACTTTCACAGCCCTCTGGTACATTTCTTGAAAGTTGGCATAGGCATACCCCGCTATTATCTGCTTTCTTTCTCCTTTTAATCCTTGTTCGAAGTGGTCCATCCTCATTTTTCCGGTGGCCACTTGGTTAGGTGTAAAGCGACTTAGCTCGTTGAACTTCGCCGCATATTCTATTACACTTATTTCTCCTTACTTTAGGCATAGGAACTCCCGTTACTTAGTTCTTCTTGCATCATAAGAGTAATATTGAGCGTCCATCAAGGCTTTTTGTTGGTTCTAGGTTAACGTGGGTTCACCCGCTCTAGGTTTTACTATTCCCCACCAGAATTCAGCTTCTTTTTTGAATTGATAGGTGGCCAGATGCACCTTAAATCCCTTAGGGCACTCAATGATTTCAAATAAGTTTTTCATCATCCTGAGCTACTCATGGCATAGGGTTAGTTCCACCCTCAAACTTGGGAGATTTAAGCTTATTAAACTGGCATATCATCTCCATGGTAGTTGGTTCTAGTGTTAGCTCCCATCGAGGAGGTATCTGTCATACATTCACACAAGGAATTACTTTGTTCCATTTTCAACTTAGGTAACATGCGATCACTCTAGGACCTATACGGGTATGATTCCTTAGCTAATGGAATGATTCGCAAATGGCGGAAGTTGTTATGCATAGCCTTAAATCTAGTTTAGTTCAACCTTCATATAGTCATACGCGTATGTCACATCTTATTCAAAGGAAATGCACCTGCATGCTTACACAAACTAGTGTGCACATAACACTCAGAAGCTATCTATTCATATTTATTTCATTTGGATAGTAGTAGTGGAACATAAGGTTACTGAATACTCTTCACCACCCTAATGCTTCATATTTCAAAGAAACAACTTAAAAGCTTACATTCGGTTTTATTTTCATACAACATAACATTTGTGAACTTAGTTCACGCTGGCTTACGCTATTCTTCATCTGAGGTGTCATCCCCAGAAAAGTTATAGCTATGGATTCACTTGGGTTCTCTGGTTGATGATTATTAAGGGCTAGTGGCTCATACAATACCACAGTGAGAGTATACTCTGCGCAGGAGTTTCATCTACTGGCTCTCTCATTCTGAGCATGGTGGCTTGCCACCCTCGGGGGTAATATGTTCCAAAAGCATCTACCCGGCGTATCCACATTACGGCAACTCGCTTGCAGCTCTGCTTGAGGCCTTTCAGGGAAGAGGCATCTCATTTGGCGATTTTGTAGCTCACTTCTCTGGGCCACAGCAGTGGGGAGGCATCAGCTTACTGCAGGCTGGATGAGATGTGTCTGAACAATTTGGACGGCTACGGCGTTTCACTAGCGTGAAGTAAGTCCCAAGTGGTCTACATGGCTCTCCGCCTGTAGTAGGAATTCTATTAAACTCGATAGGAAAAAGGGGCATATTCCTCTTGGTATTTGGTCAAATGCTGTAAGATGAAGATTATTTCCTTCCATCTCCCCTCCACAGGCATCTTTCTTATGAATCTTGCTGCCCATTCACTTTGATTGATCTCATGGTGCAGTCTTCAGCTATGCACCTCCATGGCATGCCAAAACATGACACTATTCCAAGCAGGCCACCAGAAGGGTAGATAAACGAAATCCATGATGTGGAAAACCATCTTACATTATCACTGAATAATAAGGGGAGAACTAGTGCATATGTACATATTATAAGTCGTACCCTCATTAACACAATTAATACCAAGCAAGACATGACCACATAAGCACATAAAGCATGTATTTCACATAGCACACGCCTATTATGGTATCTAAATGCATAATGCAAACCTATGGCTCTGATACCACCTAATGTAACGCCTCCATCCTAGAGAGAGTCACACCGCCAGGACTTCCTAGAGAGAAATCCTTAAGGTTCTTGAAGATCGAAGGTTTGGATTAGCATTTAGATAGTCATTCTAAAAACAAAACTACTAAAGTTTCCCCTGCTTTAGCAATATTTTAGGGTCTTAGCTCAGCTAAGAGTACCTGTACACTGGTAAATAGGTGTGGCATATGCTCAAAAAACCCAAGTCCACAGCGTCGGGCCACTCACCCGGATCACTAACAATCAAACAACTGAAACAAGGGCCGGAATGATATATAAATAGGTACAGAGCCGGCTACATGCTTTCACAGACAACAATTAACTTAAAAGTTTACAACATGGTAGGCATCAAATACTTTGCAAAGCTGGCAGAGACTCTTAAGGGGTCGGCATCAAAACAACTTCAAAGGATCTTTTATACCTGCTCAAATTGAACCTGGGAAAAAGGAAAATAATAAAGAGATGAGCAACTACACGATCAGTGAGAATTCCCCTACTCCTCAAAACCCAAAACAGTAGCAGGTAATAGTACTAATAATAGCCACATATCAAGTATTCGTACCTCACTATCATATTAGGCAATTATAGTCCCCAAGGAATGATTATCCTCCTTAAACTTCATTCCAGCCACTCAACTCAATTCTAGGCCTTTAATGACAAAACTTCCCTACTAGCAATCATTCAGGCGTATAAACAAGCAGGCAACAAGGATTGAATATAAACACTTTCAAACTCACTTTTGAAAACATAGTAGCTCTCGATAAATACCAAGAATAGCTTATAATTCATACCAACTCCTTTAAAGCTTACAATTCTTTATAAAAATTCTCGAAACATCTAAACTGGTAAGAATGACTTGGCAAGAAACATGCTTTTATAGATTATGCACAATGAAAAGCTTCCACGAACAATGCAACATTTAAAACTTCATTTGACTGTACTTGGAAATTCTTTCATAAAAGATGAGCAGGAGGTGCAAATTTGAAAGATTTATTTCTTTTCTCAAAATACTTTACCTAGCCTCTTGAGGCTCGTATTGTTTAAAAGAACTTCTTTCATAATGGTTCTCTAATGACCTTCATGAGCATTTTCAAATCTTATTCAATGTGCCCTCGTAAGGGCCCCTATAAATCTTTCTTTTCTGAAATACTTAAAATGGCAAAATGCCAACTTCTTTTCTTACTTATTAGAAACTTACTCATAGCACAAAAACATTTTATTATGCTAGCTAGGGAGATTTACACTGCCCCTAAGTGAGATCGTCACTCACAAGTTATGTTATCCCCGGGGTATACGTACATAACTTTTGGCCAAAATGCGTCTCAGCAAATAAACTCAAACTTCAATATTGTCCTCTGTAGGGCAACAACTCACACCAAGATAATCATATCTTGAGTCCAGTCCCCCTTGAGATTTTCTTATGCTTCACACATCATAACTTATCTGGGGAACAGCTCACACCAAGATAATTCATATCTTGAGTCCAGTTCCTAGCAACAGCACACACCAAGATATTTCATATCTTGAGTCCAGTTCCTAATTTTTCTTTGGGGGAAACAGCTAACGCCATCTTTCCGTTCAGTTTTCAGGAACGGTTCACACTAAGATAATTCATATCTTGAGTCCAGTTCCTAACCCTGGCCAATTGCCTAGCACTTTCTTAGCATTTAAAAACGTATTTCATTTCTCTTCTTCAGTTGCTTACTAGAAAACTTACCTTTTTACAAAATAATCATAACCTTATCAAATGCTTATAGTTCACTTCGTTTTTAATTTAAAAACTTCTTATAAACATACTAACTCGTAAAACGACTTTACTTTTAGCTTTAAAAGCTTCTTATAAACACAATGCGTTTATTAATTCGTAAAACGACTTCGTTTCTAACTTAAACGCTTGTATAAATGGAATAAGTTTGCTAAATCGTAAAACAATTTCGTTTTCAACTTAAAAACTTCTTAATAACGTAATGCATTTGTTAGTTCATACAACGACTTTGTTTTAAGCTTACGAGCTCCTTATGAATGAAATGAGATTTTTTAACATATAAATCGACTTCATAAATAACTTAAAAACTTCTTATAGATGTAATAAGTTTATTAACACGTAAGTCGACTTCTTTTTAAATATAAAAGCTTTTTACAAATGCCAAAAGATTGCTAGTTCATAAAACGACTTCGTTTTTAACTTAAAGGCTTCTTAATAACGTTATACGTTTGTTAGTTTGTAAAAAGATTTCGTTTCTAACTTATAAACTTCTTATAAATGTAATACGCTTACTAAATCGCAAAGTGACTAAATGTCTAACTCAAATAGTTCTTGTAACCGTAATAAATTTGCTAAATCGTAAAACGATATTGCTTTTAGCTTAAAAGTTTCTTAATATTGTAATACATTTGTTAATTCGTAAAACGAAACTCGTTTGGAACTTAAAGTACTTAGTTAGCGTTTAACTCAAACTAGGTTCGTAATAAAACCTCAGTTGTCATTTTATAACTCGTTTCAACCCCTTTCAAAACTCAAAGGAGGGTGTAAAAATAAATTGAATGCTTAAAACGTTCCAAACTTATTATTATTTGAAAACTTAAGGTACTTGGCTCGTTTATAAGGTAAACAAGTTTTTTTCGTAAACTTTCCACGTGAACGCTTCTTAAAATATAATGGTTTTACATGCTCGTAACTTGAAACTCAATAGAGTCCTGAGTAAGCAACTAGTATATAAATTAGCTAAACTTCATAATCAGCACCTTAAGGTGCTCTTTTCCAGGTTGTTTAAATTCTTTTAAACACAAGGAGAAGTTATAAACAAACCAATGCCTTAGACACTTTGAAATTCACTTTTAATTCACTTTTAAACTTCCTAAACCTATCGACTATTCAGTCGAGTCATTAACTGAGTAGTTCGACAATTTAGGATCTCTTTTAGGCCACAAATATCTTAATCAACTAACTGGCAATTGGTAGGCACTTAAAAATGTTCGAAATCACAAAAATGAGCTTTCTAAATGAACCGTCTTTTTAAAGACGTCTTAAGTTTCAAGAATTGATCACGTAACACATTGAGGGGAGAGGAGTTTACACATAGCACATTCATACACTTCATATCACAACTTGGCAGAATCTACCCATTAAGCCACACATGGCCTCACAATCCATACGATTGCGGTAATTCACAACCATGCTCCCTCCTCACATAACCACAAGAACCTCAAACCACTCGATAGTTCCACCGTAAGCCATCCAGTTGCCAAGCTCGGTTCAATATTGGCACGCACAAGCCAATAATACGTAGAACGAACATAAATTTGTATAACATTCATGCTTAATAACCAACATAGTGTTTAAGTGTTCCAACTGATGCAATCGAGACGTTAAGCGACATTTTGCTGTTTAGTTGGCAAACCGATATCCATAAGCATAATATTTCATTGAAATTGCTACGAATAGATTATTAACATGCCCCAACTGATTTAGCCGTAGCCCTTAGACACAATTAAGTTATTTCCATAATTACTTCAACTGCTTAACTAGCATCAGTAAGCGTCAAACAGAAATCAAGTGCGACAAACTCATGCTACGACAGTCCGATAACAACATTCTGCTTACTTTACAACCCTCGGTTAACTGGTACATTCAGCCATACATTGAATTATCACGCAAGTAACCCAAATTCAGTACCATGTTCGTACTTTCTCAACTTTGACATCCAATTTCATCCAAATTGATTTCTAAACTTGGAATTAACATGCACTAACTAAATTTAGCTAAAATCATTGAAATTAATAGTAATTTTAGGAGGAAAGGAACCCTCACCTTGAACCCAAGTTAAGGTTCGATTCACGGCTGTGACTTGACTTTAGGGAATTTAGAACGACTCCAAACTTCGACCTTGCCCTCTGGTCACATGAGCAGCACCAACTCACGCCCAAACGTCACCGATTCGAGCCATAAAGAAGCCTAAATTTCGGTTATCAACTTGAGATCGAATTGGGTGTTCGAAAGCAGCGATTTCCACCCTAATTTATAGAAAATTGATGCAACTAAGAGGTGAATTGCATGGCCATACCTGGGGTACGTGTTCAAGCTCCGATTCAGTGCCCCAACCCATTGAAAACGTGGTGGGTTCTTCCCGGTTCTGCCCAGTTTCAGCACCAAATGGTGGCTAGTTTGTGGGGGAGGTCAAATGGGAGAAGTTTGTAGCTAAAAGTGGTAAGAAACCTTTAGGTTTGGGAGCTTGGTGGCGCATGCATGGTGGAGAAGAGGAGGAAGCAGATGAAGTAAAGAGAGAGAGAGAGAGAGAGAGAGAGATGTCGTCAATTGGGGGGGCTCACGGGTAGGTGAGGAAGAAAAGAGGGACATGCGCAAATTACCAGTTTGCCCCACACTCTCTTTCATTTATTTTTGGTCCAAAATAATCAATACTTTACACCGCTAATCTAATTCGTAACCCGCATTCTAAACCCGAATCGATAATATAACATTTCATCGATTACTCATTCTCAAATGTGACAAGGTTCGATTTAACAATCATCGAACTACTTTTGAGGTTGACAACCTAAACGTATTCGGATTCTTAATCGATTTAGTACTCGCTAATAACTATTAATAACACTTATTAAAAATAATCAAAAGATTTCTAAAACTAATCGTAATATTAATATTAATAATAATAACAGTGGCAATAACATCCTTTTAAATAAAATTAACACTCATATAGGCATTTAGAAAATAATTTTAGCTCATATCGCTAATAAAATACGATTTTCATTACGCAAAAACGCATTACGAACAACTTAATGGAATATAAGGCATGCAAGTATTACACTCTCCCCTCTTAAAAGAATTTCGTCCTCGAAATTACTTACTTGCTGGAAATAACGGGGGCGTACGTCTCTCGCACTCCCTTCACAATTCGATCTACTTCATGCTTAGCTATCCACTTCGTCTCCAAAGTAACATTTCCTCCTTAGGTTTCTAGTCTTACCTAGTCAACGGGTTTTTCCTTGAGCCATAATAACACAATATCTAAAGGTAAGATTGATATCATGATTAGTTCTTAAATGGTAGACATAAGGAGTTGGGTATCCATCTCGTCAGGCTTACTGGCTGGCTTCTTTGCAATTCCCGGGTTTACAAACGACTGAGTAGCATTAGAAATCAACTAAATTGTAAGCATAAAGATTGGTGATAGGAGGAGTACCTAGTACTGACTTAGTCAAATCTCCTTCCAGTCAGAATGCTCGACCTCGCGCTTGAGGTTTCTTACAATCTCTATTGTTTCCTGGGGAAACACCAGCTGGAGGGCGTCCTTGTTTGTGCCGTTAGGTCGATTCCCATTCCAGACTTTTGAATATTACCCTGATTATTCCACATGGTCCTTTGGCAATGAGCGGCTTTATGACCCATATCACCACATCCAAAACATGAGCCCGTAAAGCTTCTGCATGGGCCAGGGTGCTGACGTCCACGCTGGCCACACGTTACCCTTGGCTTCCATTGAACGGGTTGCTTCCCCTTATCTTGTTTTATCCTAGATTTAAACCTTCTGAAGCTTCTGCTTCCCTGGGAATTGAATTCTCCAGGGTTAATTTCCCTCTTTCCTCCGCCTTTTTCTTTGTTTTTAATCTCGGTCTCATCTATGATGCGGGCTACTTTCACAGCCCTCTGGTACATTTCTCGAAAGTTAGCATAGGCATACCCCGTTATTCTCTACTTTATTTCTCCTTTTCATCCTTTCTCAAAGTGGTCCATCCTCATTTCTTCGGTGGCCACTTGGTTAGGTGCAAAGCGGCTCAACTCGTTGAACTTCGCCGCATATTCTATTACGCTCATTTCCCCTTGCTTTATGCATAAGAATTCCCGTTACTTAGTTCTTCTTGCATCATGAGAGCAATATTGAGCGTCCATCAAGGCTTTTAGTTGGTTCCAGGTTGACGCGGGCTCACCCGCTCTAGGTTTTACCATTCACCACCAGAATTCAGCTTCCTTTTTGAATTGAGCGGTGGCCAGATGCGCCTTAAATCCCTCGGGGCACTCCATGATTTCAAATACATTTTCCATCATCTTGAGCCACTCCTGGTGTACCATAGGGTCAGGTTCCACCTTCAAACTTGGGAGGTTTAAGCTTATTAAACTGGCATATCATCTCCATAGCAGTTGGTTCTAGTGTTAGCTCCTGTCGAGTAGGTATCTGTCGCACATTCACACAAGGAATTATTTAGTTCCATTTTCAACTTGGATTAGCATGCGATCACTCTAGGACTTGTAGGGGTATGATTCCTTAGCTAATCGAATGATTCGCAAATACCGAGAGTTTTTATGTATAGTCTCAAGTCTAGTTCAGTTCAACCTACATATAGTCGTACACGCATGTGACATCTTATTCAAAGGAAAAACATGTGCATGCTTACACAAACTAGTGGGCACATAACACTCGAAAGCTATCCATTCATAGTTATTTTATTTGGACAGTAGTAGTGGACATAAGGTTACTGAATACTCTTCATCACCCTAATGCTTCATATTTCAAAGAAACAACTTAAAAGCTTACATCTGGTTTATTTTCGTACAACATAACATTTGTGAACTTAGTTCACGCTGGCTTACTCTATTCTTCATCTGAGGTGTCATCCCCAGAAAAGTTATAGCTATAGATTCACTTAGGTTCTCTGGTTGATGATTGTTAGGGGCTCGGAGCTCATACAATACCACAGTGGGAGTATACTCTGCGCAGGGTGTTTCATTTACAAGCTCTCTTATTCTGACCATGGTGCCTTGCCACCCTCGGGGATAATATGTTCCAAAAGCATCCATCCAGCGTATCCACATCATGGCAACTCACTTGTAGCGCTCTGCTTGAGGCCTTTCAGCGAAGAGGCATCTCATTTGGCGATTTTCTAGCTCACTCCTCTGGGCCACAGTGGTGGGGAGGCGTCGTCTTACCACAGGCTGGATGAGATACATCTGAACAATTTGGACGGCTGCGGTGTTTCTCTGGCGTGAAGTAAGTCTCAAGTGGTCTACATAGCTCTCCACCAGTAGTAGGAATTCTACTAAACCCGATAGGAAAAAGGGGCACATTCCTCTCGGTATTGGGTCAAATGCCATGAGATAAAGGTTATTTCCTTCCATCTCCCC
>JAKOGI010000176.1:80000-205000 GCA_029747015.1 Carnegiea gigantea
TTGTTTTTAACTTAAAAGTTTCTTAATAATGTAATACGTTTGTTAATTCGTAAAACGAAACCCCTTTGGAACTTAAAGTACTTAGTTAGCATTTAACTCAAGCTAGGTTCGTAATAAAACCCTCAGTTGTCATTTTATAACTCGTTTCAACCTCTTTTAAAACTCAAAGGAGGGCGTAAAAATAAACTGAATGTTTAAAACGTTCTAAACTTGTTATTATTTGAAAACTTAAGGTACTTCGCTCGTTTATAAGGTAAAAAAGTTTTCTTCGTAAGCTTTCAATGTGAACGCTTCTTAAAACATAATGGTTTTACATGCTGGTAACTTGAAACTCAATAGAGACCTAAGCAAGCAACTTATATTTAAATTAGCTAAACTTCATAATTAGAACCTTAAGGTGCTCTTTTCCAGGTCGTTTAAACTCTTTTAAACACAAGGAGAAGTTATAAACAAACCAATGCCTTAAACATTTTCAAATTCACTTTTAGTTCATTTTTAAGCTTTCTAAACCCATCGACTATTCAGTCGAGTCACTAACTGAGTAGTTCGATGATTTACGATCTCTTTTAGGCTAAAAACTTCTTAATAAACTAACTGGCAATTGGTTGGCACTTAAAAACGTTCAAAATCTTAAAAATGAGCTTTCTAGATGACCCTTCTTTTTAAAGACATCTTAAGTTTCAAGAATTGATCACGTAACGCATTGAGGGGAGAGGAGTTTACACATAGCACACTCATGCACTTCATATCACAACTTGGCAGGATCTGCCCATTAAGCCACACATGGCCTCGCAATCCACACGATTGCGGTAATTCACAACCCAAGCTCCCTTCTCACATAACAACAACCACAAGAACCTCAAACCACTCGATAGTTCCACCTCAAGCCATCCAACTACCAAGCTCGGTTCAATATTGGCACGTACAAACCAATAATACATAGAACGAACATTAATTGGTATAACATTCATGCTTAATAACCAACATAGTGTTTAGGTGTTCCAACTGATGCAATCGAGCCTTTAAGCGACATTTTCCTTTTTACTTCACAAACTGATATCCATAAGCATAATATTTCATTACAATTGATACGAGTAGACTATTAACATGCCTAAAGTGATTTAGCCATAGCCCTTAGACACAATTCAGTTATTTCCATTATTACTTTAACTACTCAACCAACATCAATAAGCATCAAACAAAATTCAAATGCGACAAACTCATGCTACGACAGTCCGATAACAAGATTCTGCTTACTTTACAATCCTCGATTAACTGGTACATTCAGTCATACATCAAATTATCATGCAAGTAACCCAAATTCAGTACCATGTCCGTAATTTCTCAACTTTGACATCCAATTTGACCCAAATTTATTTCTAAACTTGGAATTAACATGCACTAACTAAATGTTGCTAAAATCATTAAAATTGATAGTAATTTTAGTAGAAAAGGAACCCTCACCTTGAACGCAAGCTAGAGGTTCGATTCACTGCTGTGACTCGACTTTAGGGAACTTAGAACGACTCCAAACTTCGACATTGCCCTCTGCTCACACGAGCAGCACCAACTCACGCCCAAATTTCACTAATTCGAGCCCTAAAGAAGCCAAAATTTCGGTTATCAACTTAAGATCGAATTAGGTGTTCAAAAGCAGCGATTTCTACCCTAATTTATAGAAAATTGAAGCAACTAAGAGGTCAATTACGTGGCCATACCTGGGGTACGTGCTCAAGCTCTGATTCGGCGCCACAACCCAATGAAAACGTGGTGGGTTCTTCTTGGTTCTACCCAATTTCAGTGCGAAATAGTGGCTGGTTTGTGGGGGAGGTCGAATGGGGAAATTATGTACCTAAAAGTGGCAAGAAATCTCTGGGTTTGGGAGCTCGGTGGTGCACGCATGGTGGAGAAGAGGAGGAAGAAGTTGAAGCAGAGAGAGAGAGAGACTGAGATGTCGTCAAATGGGGGACTCGCGGGCAGGTGAGGAAGAAAAGAGGGACACACATAAATTACCAGTTTGCCCCCCATTCTCTTTCATTTATTTTTGGTCTAAACTAATCAATACATGACACCGCTAATCTAATTCATAACCCGTATTCTAAACCAAAATCAATAATATAACATTTCATCGATTACTCGTTCCCAAATGTGACAAGGCTTGATTTAATAATCATCGAACTATTTCTAAGGTTGGCAACCTAATCGTATTCGGGTTCCTAATCGATTTAGTACTCGTTAATAGCCGTTAATAATGCTTATTAAAAATCATCAAAAGATTTCAAAAACTAATAATAATATTAATAGTAATAATAATAACAGTGACAACAACATCCATTTTAATAAAATTAGCACTCACATAGGCGTTCAGAAAATAGCTTTAGCTCATATCGCTAATAAAATATGGTTTTCACAGCGCAAAAAGGCACTACTAACAACTTAACGGAATATAAAGCAGGCGGGTATTACACTCTTTCCCCTGAAAAGAATTTCGTCTTTGAAATTACTTACTTGCTGGAAATAACGGGGGCGTACTTCTCCGGCACTCCCTTCACAATCTGATCTACTTCATGCTTAACTGTCCACTTCGTCTCCAAAGTAACATTCCCTCCTTAGGTTTCTAGTCTTACCTAGTCAACGGGTTTTTCCTAGAACCATAACAACACAATCTCTAAAGGTAAGATCGATATGATGGTTAGTTCTTAAAGGGTAGAAATAAGGGGTTGGGTATCCATCTCGTCAGGCTTACTGGTTGGCTTCTTTGCAATTCCTGAGTTTACAAACGACTGAGCAGCATTAGAAATCAACTAAATTGCAGCATAAAGATTGGTAATAGGAGGAGTACCTGGTACTGCCTTAGTGGAATCTCCTTCCAATCAGAATGCTCGATGTCCCGCTTGAGGTTTCTTACGGTCTCTATTGTTTCCTAGGGAAACGCTAGTTGGAGGGCGACCTTGTTGTACCGTTGGGTTGATTCCCATTCCAGACCTCTAAATATTACCCTAATTATTCCATGTGGCATTTGGGCAATTAGCGGCTTTGTGACCCATATCACCACATCCAAAACATAAGCCCGTAAAGCTTCTGCATGGGCCAGGGTGCTGACGTCCACACTGGCCATACGTTATCCTTGGTTTCCATTGGATGGCTTACTTTCCCCTATCTTGTTTTATCCCAGATTTAAACCTTCTGAAGTTTCTGCTTCCTGGGGAATTAAATTCTCTAGGGCCAATTTTCCCTCTTTGCTCGGCCTTTTTCTTTGTTTTCAATCTCGATCTCATCTGTGACGCCGGCTACTTTCATAGCCCTCCGGTACATTTCTTGAAAGTTGGCATAGGCATACCCCGCTATTATCTACTTCATTTCACCTTTTAATCCTTGCTCGAAGTGGTCCATCCTCATTTCTTCGGTGGCCATTTGGCTAGGTGCAAAGTGGCTCAGCTCGTTGAACTTCGCTGCATACTCTATTACGCTCATTTTTCCTTACTTTAAGCATAAGAACTCCCATTACTTACTTCTTCTTACATCATGAGAGTAATATTGAGCATCCGTCAAGGCTTTCAGTTCGCTCCAGGTTAACGCGGGTTCACCCGCTCTAGGTTTTACCGTTCCCACTAGAATTCAGCTTCTTTTTCGAATTGATAGGTGGGCTAGATGCACCTTAAATCCCTTAGGGCAATCCATGATTTCAAATATGTTTTCCATCCTCCTAAGCAACTCCTCGTATACCATAGGGTCAGTTCCACCTTTAAACTTGGGAGGTTTAAGCTTATTAAACTTGCATATCATCTCCATGGCAGTTTCTTCTAGTGTTTGCTCCCGTCGAGGGGGCATCTGTCATGCATTTACACAAGGAATTGTTTAGTTCCATGTTCAACTAGGGTTAACATGTGATCACTCTAGGACCGGTAGGGGCATGATTCCTTGGGTAATGGAATGATTCGCAAATGGCGAGACTTGTTACGTATAGCCTCAAGTTTAGTTCAGTTCAACCTTCATATAGTGATACACACATATCACATCTTATTCAAAGGAAATACACGTGCGTGCCTATACAAACTAGTGGACACATAACATTTGGAAGCTATCCGTTCATATTTATTTCATTTGGACAGTAGTAGTGAAACATAAGGTTACTGAATACTCTTCATCACCCTAATGCTTCATATTTCAAAGAAACAATTTAAAAGCTTACATCTGGTTTATTTTCATACAATATAACATTTGTGAACTTAGTTCACACTGGCTTACTCTATTCTTCATCTGAGGTGTCATTCGCAGAAAAGTTGTAGCTATGGATTCACTTGGGTTCTCTGGTTGATGATTATTCGGAGCTAGTAGCTCATATAATACCGTAGTAGGAGTATATTCTGTGCAGGGTGTTTTATCTACCAGCTCTCTTATTCTGAGCATGGTGGCTTTCCACCCTTGGGGGTAATATATTCCAAAAAAATTCATCCAACGTATCCACGTTATGAGAACTCGCTTGTAGCTCTTTGCTTGAGGCCTTCCAGCGAAGAGGCATCTCATTTGGTGGTTTTCTAGCTCACTCCTCTGAGCCACAACAGTAGGGAGACATTGGCTTACCGCAGGCTGGTTGAGATGTGCCTGAACAATTTGGACGGCTGCGGTGTTTCTCTGCCATGAAGTAAGTCCCAAGTGGTCCACATAGCTCTCTACCCGTAGTAGGAATTCTATTAAACCCGATAGGAAAAAGGGGCACATTCCTCTCGATATTGGGTCAAATGCTGTAAGATAAAGGTTATTTCCTTCCATCTCCCCTCCATAGGCATTTTTCTTATGAATCTTGCTGCCCATTCACTTTGATTGATCTCATAGTGTAGTCTTCGGCTCTGCACCTCCATGGCATGTCAAAACATGACTGTATTCCAAGCGGCCCACTAGAAGGGTAGATAAAACAAATCCATGATGTGGAAAACCATCTTACATTACAACTGAATAATAAGGGGAGAACCAGTACATACGTACATATTATAAGTCGTACCCTTGTAAGTAATACCAAGCAAGACACGAGCGCATAAGCACATAAAACATGTATTTCACATATCACATGCCTATTATGGTATCTAAATACATAATGCAAACCTATGGCTCTGATCCCACCTAATGTAACGCCTCCATCCTGGGAGAGTCGCACGGGCCAGGACTTCCTAGAGAGAAATTCTTCAGGCTCTTGAAGATCGAGGGTTTGGATTAGCATTTAGATAGTCATTCTAATACCAGAGTTTCCCCTGTTTTAGCAACATTTTCGAATCTTAGCTCAGCTAAGAGTACATGTAAACTGGTAAACAGGTGTAACATATACTGAAATAACCCAATTCCACAGCATCTGGCCGCTCGCCCAGATCAGTAACGATCAAACAACTAAAACAAGGCTCAGAATGATACATAAATAGATATAGAGCTGGCTACATGCTTTCACGTACAACAATGAACTTAATGGTTTGCAACGAGGTAGGCATCAAAGACTTTGCAAAGCTGGCAGAGACTCCTGAGGGGTCGACATCAAAACAACTTCAAAGGATCTCTTACACTCACTCAAATTGAACTTGTGAAAAAGGGGAATAACAAAGGGATGAGCAACCATACGCTCAGTGAGAATTCCCTTGCCCCTCAAAATCCAAAACAGCTGCAGGCAATAATACTAATGGTAACCACATATCAAGCGTTCGCACTTTACTATCATATTAGGCAATCATAGCCCCCAAGGAATGATTACCCTCCTTAAACTTCATTCCAACCACTCAACTCAATTCTAGGCCCTTAATGACAAAACTGCCCCATTAGCAGTCATTCAGGCACATAAACAAGTAGGCAACAAGGATTGAATATAAACGATTTCAAAGTCACATTTAAAAACATAGTGACTCTCGATAAATACCAAGAATGGCTTATAATTCACACCAACTCCTTTAAAGCGTACAATTCTTTATAAAAATTCTCGAAACATCTAAACTGGAGATAATTGCTTTGCAAGAAACATGCTTTCATAGATTATACACAATGAAAAGCTTGCACGAACAATTCAACATTTGAAACTTCATTTGACTATACTTGGAAATTCTTTCACCAAAGATGAGTAGGAGTTGCACATTTGAAAGCTTTATTTCTTTTCTCAAAACACCTTACCCATCCTCTGGAGGCTCGTATTCTTTAAAAGAACTTCTATCATAATGGTCCTCTAATAACCATCATAAGCATTTTCAAATCTTATTCAATGTGGCCTCGTAAGGGCCCTTATAAATCTTTCTTTTCTGAAATACTTAAAATGGTGAAATGCCAACTTCTTTTCTTACTTATTAGAAACTTACTTATAGCATAAAAACATCTTATTTTAATGGCTAGGGGAGACTTCCACTGCCCCTAAGTGAGATCGTCATTCACAACTCACATTATCCCCGGGGTATGCGTACATAACTTTTGGCCAAAACGCGTCTCAAGAGATAAACTCAAACTTCGATATTGTCCTCTGTGGGGCAACAGCTCACACCAAGATAATCATATCTTAAGTCCAGTCCCCCTCAAGGTTTTCTTACGCATCACACATAGTAACTTATCTGGGAACAGCTCACACCAAGATAATTCATATCTTGAGTCTAGTTTCCAGGAACAGCTCACACCAACATAACTCATATCTTTAGTCCAGTTCCTAACTTTTCTTTAGGGGGAAACAGCTCACGCCATCTTTGCGTCTAGTTTCCAGGAACAGCTCACACCAAGATAATTCATACCTTAAGTCCAGTTCCTAACCTTGGCCAATGATCATTTCTCTTCTTCAGTTGCTTACTATAATAAAAACTTACCCTTTTGCAAAATGATCATAACCTCAATAAATGCTTATAGTTCACTTCGTTTTTAATTCAAAAACTTCTTATAAATGTACTAACTCGTAAAACAACTTTACTTTTAACTTTAAAAGCTTCTTATAAACATAATATGTTTACTAATTCGTAAAACGACTTCGTTTCTAACTTAAAAGCTTCATATAAACGTAATAAATTTGCTAAATTGTAAAACGATTTCGTTTCTAACTTATAAACTTCTTATAAACGTAATATGCTTACTAAATCATAAAATGACTTAATTTCTAGCCTAAATACTTCTTGTGCATGTAATAAATTTGCTAAATCGTAAAACAATCTTGTTTTTAACTTAAAAGTTTCTTAATAACGTAATATGTTTGTTAATTCATAAAACGAAACCCATTTGGAACTCAAAGTACTTACTTAGTGTTTAACTCAAATTAGGTTCGTAATAAAACCATCAGTTGTCATTTTATAACTCATTTCAACCCCTTTTAAAACTCAAAGGAGGGCATAAAAATAAACTGAATGCTTAAAACGTCCAAACTTGTTATTATTTGAAAACTTAAGGTGCTTGGCTCGTATATAAGGTAAATAAGTTTTCTTCGTAAACTTTCAATGTGAACGCTTTTTAAAATATAATGGTTTTACATGCTCGTAACTTGAAACTCAATAGAGACCTAAGCAAGCAACTAGTATATAAATTAGCTAAACCTCATAATTAGCACCTTAAGGTGCTCTTTTCCAGGTCGTTGAAATTCTTTTAAACACGAGGAGAAGTTATAAACAAACCAATGCCTTGAACATTTTCAAATTCACTTTTAGTTCACTTTTAAACTTTCTAAACCTATCGACTATTCAATCGAGTCACTAACTGAGTAGGTCGACAATTTAGGATCTCTTTTCGGCCACAAACATCTTAATCAACTAACAGGCAAATGGTAGGCACTTAAAAACGTTCGAAATCATAAAAATAAGCTTTCTAAATGACTTTCATTTTAAAGACATCTTAAATTTCAAGAATTGATCACATAACACATTGAGGGGAGAGGAGTTTACACATAGCACATTCATACGCTTCATACCACAACTGGGCAGAATCTGCCCATTAAGCCACACTTGGCCTCGCAATCCACACGATTACGGTAATTCACAACCGAAGCTCCCTCCTCACATAACAACGACCACAAGAATCTCAAGCCACTCGATAGTTTCACCTCAAACCATCCAACTACCAAGCTTGGTTCAATATTACCACACACAAACCAATAATACATAGAATGAACATAAATTGGTATAACATTCATGCTTAATAACCAACATAGTGTTTAAGTGTTCCAACTGATGTAGTCGAGACTTCAAGCGACATTTTGCTTTTTAGTTCGCAAATCGATATCCATAAGCATAATATTTCATTGAAATTACTACGAATAGACTATTAACATGCCCAAACCGATTTAGCCTTAGCCTTTAGACACAATTCAGTTATTTCCATAATTACTTCAACTGCTCAACTAGCATCACTAAGCGTCAAACAGAATTCAAATGTGATAAATTCATGCTACGACAGTCCGATGAGAACATTCTGCTTACTTTACAATCCACGATTAACTGGTACATTCAGCCATACATCGAATTATCATGCAATTAACCCAAATTCAATACCATGTTTGTAATTTCTCAACTTTGACATGCAATTTCACCCAAATTGATTTTAAAACTTGGAATTAACATGCACTAACTAAATTTAGCTAAAATCACTGAAATTAATAGTAATTTTAGGAGGAAAGGAACCCTCACCTTCAACCCAAGCTAGAAGTTCGATTCACGGTTGTGGGCTCGACTTTAGGGAACATAGAACGACTCTAAACTTCGACCTTGCCCTCTGGTCATGCGAGCAACACCAACTCATGCCCAAACTTCACCAATTTGAGCCTTAAACAAGCCTAAATTTCGGTTATCAACTTGAGATCGAATTGGGTGTTCGAAAGCAGCGATTTCTACCCTAATTTATAAAAAATTGAAGCAACTAAGAGGTGAATTGCATGGCCATACCTGGGGTACGTGTTCAAGCTCCGATTCGGAGCCCCAACCCACTGAAAACGTGGTGGGATTCTTCCCGGTTCTGCCCAATTTCAGTACCAAATGGTGGCTAATTTGTGGAGGAGGTCGAATGGGAGAAGTTTGTAGCTAAAAGTGGCCAGAAATCTCTAGGTTTGGGGGCATAGTGGCACACGCATGGTGGAGAAGAGGAGGAAGAAGATGAAGAGAGTGAGAGAGAGAGAGAGTGAGATGTTGTCAGTTGAGGGGGCTCGCGGGCAGGTGAGGAAGAAAAAAGGGACACGCACAAATTACCAGTTTGCCCCCCACTCTGTTTCATTTATGTTTGGTCCAAACTAATCAATACTTGACACTGCTAATCTAATTCGTAACCCGTATTCTAAACTCGAATCGATAATATAACATTTCATTGATTACTCATTCCTAAATGTGACAAGGTTCGATTTAACAATTATCGAACGACTTTTGAGGCTGACAACCTAATCGTATTTAGGTTCCTAATTGTTTGAATACTCGCTAATAACCGTTAATAATGCTTATTAAAAATCATCAAAAGATTATCAAAACTAATAATAATATTTATAGTAATAATGATAACAGTGACAACAGCATCCTTTTTAATAGAATTAACACTTACATAGGCATTTAGAAAATAATTTTAGCTCATATCGCTAATGAAATATGGTTTTCATAGCGCAAAAAGGCATTACGAACAACTTAATGGAATATAAAGCACGTGGGTATTACACTCTTCCCCATTAAAAGAATTTCGTCCTCGAAATTACTTACTTGCTGGAAATAATGGGAGCATACTTCTTCCGCACTCCCTTCACAATCCGATCTACTTCATGCTTAGCTATCCACTCCGTCTCCAAAGTAACATTCCCTCCTTAGGTTTCTAGTCTTACCTAGTCAACGGCTTTTTTCTTGAACCATAGCAACACAATCTCTAAAGGTAAGATCGATGTGATGGTTAGTTCTTAAAGGGTAGACATAAGGAATTGGGCATCCATCTTGTCAGGCTTACTAGCTGGCTTCTTTGCAATTCCCGGGTTTACAAACGACTGAGCAGTGTTAGAAATTAACTAAATTGAGAGCATAAAGATTGGTAATAGGAGTAGTACCTAGTACTGCCTTAGTGGAATCTCCTTCTAAGCAGAATGCTCGACCTCCCGCTTGAGGTTTCTTACGGTCTCTATTGTTTCCTAGGGAAACACCAGCTGGAGGGCGGCCTTGTTGTACCGTTGGGTTGATTCCCATTCCAGACCTCTGAATATTACCCTGATTATTTCATATGGCCCTTGGACAATTAGCGGCTTTGTGACTCATATCACCACATCCAAAATATGAGCTCGTAAAGCTTCTGCATGGCTAGGGTGCTGACGTCCACACTGGCCATACGTTATCCTTGGTTTTCATTGGACGGCTTGCTTCCCCTTATCTTGTTTTACTCCTGATTTAAACCTTCTGAAGTTTCTGCTTCCTTGGGAATTGAATTCTTTGGGGCCAATTTCCGTCTTTGCTTGGCCTTTTTCTTTGTCTTTAATCTCGATCTCATCTATGATGCGAGCTACTTTCACAACCCTCTAGTACATTTCTTAAAAGTTAGCATAGGCATACCCTGCTATTATATGCTTTGTTTCTCCTTCTAATCCTTGTTTGAAGTGGTCCATCCTTATTTCTTTGGTGGCCACTTGGTTAGATGCAAAGCGGCTCAGCTCGTTGAACTTCGCCGCATATTCTATTATGCTCATTTCTCGTTGCTTTAGGTGTAAGAACTCCCGTTACTTAGTTCTTCTTACATCATGAGAGTAATATGGAGTGTCTATCAAAGCTTTCAGTTGGTTCCAGGTTAACACGGGTTCACCCGCTCTGGGTTTTAGCATTCCCCACCAGAATTCAGCTTCTTTTTTGAATTGATAGGTGGCCAGATGCACCTTAAATCCCTCAACGCACTCCATGATTTCAAATAAGTTCTCCACCATCCTGAGCCACTCCTGGTATACCATAAGGTCAGTTTCACCTGCAAACTTGGGAGGTTTAAGCTTATTAAACTGGCATCTCATCTCCATAGCAGTTGGTTCCGGTGTATGCCCCGTCGAGAAGGTAGCTGTCACATATTCACACAGGGAATTACTTAGTTCCATTTTCAACTAGGGTTAAGATGCGATCACTCTAGGACCTATAGGGGTATGATTCCTTGGCTAATGGAATGATTCGCAAACGGCGAGAGTTGTTATGCATAGCCTTAAGTCTAGTTCAGTTCAACCTTCATATAGTCATACGCACATATTACTTCTTATTGAAAGGAAATACACGTGCATGCTTACACAAACTAGTGGGCACATAACACTTGGAAGTGATGCATTCATATTTATTTCATTTGGACGGTAGTAGTGGAACATAAGGTCATTGAATACTCTTCATCACCCTAATGCTTCATATTTCAAAGAAACAACTTAAAAGTTTACACCTGACTTACTTTCATACAACATAACGTTTGTGAACTTAGTTCACGCTGGCTGACTCTATTCTTCATCTGAGGTGTCATCCCCAGAAAAGTTGTAGCTATGGGTTCACTTGGGTTCTCTGGTTAATGATTATTAGGGGCTAGTAGCTTAAATTATACCACAATGGGAGTACACTCTGTGTAGGGTGTTTTATCTACCAGCTCTCTCATTCTGAGCATGGTGGCTTGCCACCCTCGGGGGTAATATGCTCCAAAAGCATCCATCCAGTGTATCCACATTACGGCTACTCACTTATAGCACTTTGCTGTAGGCCTTTCAGTGAAGAGGCGTCTCACTTGGCGATTTTCAGCTCATTCCTCTGACGCACAGCAGTGGGGAGGCGTCGACTTACCGCAGGCTAGATGAGATGTGTCGGAACAATTTGGACGCTTGCGGCGTTTCTCTGGCGTGAAGTAAGTCCCAAGTGGTCTACATAGCTCTCCGCCCGCAGTAGGAATTCTATTAAACCAGATAAGAAAAAGGGACACATTACTCTCAGTATTGGGTCAAATGCCGTAAGATGAAGGTTATTTCCTTCCATCTCCCCTCCATAGGCATCTTTCTTATGAATCTTGCTGCCCATTCACTTTGATTGATCTCATGGCGCGGTCTTCGGCTATGTACCTCCATGGCATGCCAAAACATGACCGCATTCTAAGCGGCCCACCAGAAGGGTAGATAAACGAAATGCATGGTGTGGAAAACCATCTTACATTACTAGTGAATAATAAGGGGAGACCCAGTACATATATATATATATTATAAGTTGTACCCTCGTTAACACAAGTAACACCAAGCAAGGCACGACCACATAAGCACATAAAGTGTGTATTTCGCATAGCTCACGCCTATTATGGTATCTAAATGCATAATGGAAACCTATGGCTCTGATACCACCTAATGTAACGCCTACATCCTAGCTAGAGTCACACCGCTAGGACTTCCTAAAGAGAAATCCTTAAGGCCTTCGAAGATCAATAGTCTGGATTAGCATTTAGATAGTCATTCTAAAACAAAACTACTAGAGTTTCCCCTGTTTTAGCAATATTTTAGGGTCTTAGCTCAGCTAAGAGTACCTGTACACTGGTAAATAGGTGTAATATATGCTAAAAGAACCCAAGTCCACAGCGTCGGGCCACTCGCCCGGATCACTAATGATCAAACAACTAAAACAAGGGTCGAAATGATACATAAACAGGTACAGAGCCGGCTACATGCTTTCACATACAACAATGAACTTAAAAGTTTACAACGCGGTAGGCATCAAACGCTTTGCAAAGCTGGCAGAGACTCCTGACGGTCGGTATCAAAACAACTTCAAAGGATCACTTATACCTGCTCAAATTGACCATGGGAAAAAGGGGGAATAATAAAGGGATGAGCAACTATACGCTTAGTGAGAATTTCTCAACTCCTCAAAACCCAAAACAGTTGCAGGCAATAATACTAATAATAGCCACATATCAAGCATTCGTACTTTATTATCATATTAGGCAATCGTAGTCCCCAAAGAACGATTACCCACCTTAAACTTCAGTCTAACCACTCAACTCAATTCTAGGCCTTTAATGACAAAACTTCCCTACTAACAGTCATTCAAGCATATGAATAAGCAGGCAACAAGAATTGAATATAAACGCTTTCAAACTCACTTCTGAAAACATAGTGACTCTCGATAAATACCAAAAATGGCTTATAATTCACACCAACTCCTTTAAAGCTTACAATTCTTTATAAAAATTCTCGAAACATCTAAACTGGTAAGAATAACTTGGCAAGAAACATGCTTTCATAGATTATGCACAACGAGAAGTTTGCACGAACAATACAACATTTGAAACTTCATTTAACTATGCCTGGTAATTTTTTCATAAAAGATTAGTAGGAGGTGCACATTTGAAACCTTTATTTCTTTTATCAAAACACTTTACCTAGCCTCTTGAGGCTTGTATTCTTCAAAAGAACTTCCTTTATAATGGTCCTCTAATGACCTTCACAAGCATTTTCAAATCTTATTTAATGTGGCCTCGTACGGGCCCTTATAAATCTTTCTTTTCTGAAATACCTAAAATGACGAAATAGCAACTTCTTTTCTTACTTATTAGAAACTTACTCATAGTATAAAAATATCTTATTGTGCTGGCTAGGGGAGATTTACACTACCCCTAAGTGATATCATCACATACAACTCACGTTATCCCCGGGGTATACGTACATAACTTTTGGCCAAAACACGTCTCAGCAGATAAACCCAAACTTCGACATTATCCTCTATGGGGCAACAGCTTACACCAAGATAATCATATCTTAAGTCCAGTCCCCCTCAGGGTTTTCTTACGCATCACACATCATAACTTATCTGGGGAACAGCTCATACCAAGATAATTCATATCTTGAGTTCAGTTCCAAGGAACAGCTCACATCAAGATAATTCATATCTTGAGTCCAATTCCTAACTTTTCTTTAGGGGAAAACAGCTCACGCCATCTTTGCGTCCAGTTTTCAGGAACAGCTCACACCAAGATAATTTAGATATTGAGTCCAATTTCTAACCCTGGCCAATTGCCTAGCACTTTCTTATCCTTTAAAAACATATTTCATTCCTCATCTTCAATTGCTTACTATACTGAAAACTTAGCTTTTCACAAAATGATCATAACCTTACTAAATGCTTATAGTTCACTTTGTTTTTAATTAAAAAACTTCTTAGAAATCAACTAACTTGTAAAACGACTTTGTTTTTAACTTTAAAAGCTTCTTATAAACATAATACGTTTACTAATTCGTAAAACGACTTCGTTTCTAACTTAAAAGCTTGTATAAACGTAACAAGTTTGCTAAATCGTAAAACAATTTCGTTTTCAATTTAAAAGCTTCTTCATAACGTAATATGTTTGCTAATTTGTAAAACGACTTCATTTTAAACGTACGAGCTCCTTATAAATGAAATAAGATATGTTAACTTGTAAATCGACTTCGTAAATAACTTATTAACTCGTAAATCGACTTCGTAAATAACTTAAAAGCTTCTTATAGACGTAATAAGTTTATTAACACGTAAATCGACTTCCTTGTAAACATAAAAGCTTCTTGCAAATGTCAAACGATTGCAGCTTCATAAAACGACGTCGTTTTTAACTTAAAAGCTTCTTAATAATGTAATACGTTCGTTAGTTCATAAAAAGATTTCTTTTCTAACTTATAAACTTCTTATAAACATAGTACGCTTACTAAATTGTAAAACACTTAATGTCTAACTTAAATACTTCTTGTAAACGTAATAAATTTGCTAAACCGTAAAACGATCTTGTTGTGAACTTAAAAGTTTCTTTATAACGTAGTAAGTTTGTTAATTTGTAAAACGAAACCCATTTAGAACTTAGAGTACTTAGTTAGCGTTTAACTCAAATTAGGTTCATAATAAAACCCTTAGTTGTCATTTTATAACTCGTTTCAACCCCTTTTAAAAGTCAAAGGGCGGCGTAAAAATAAACTGAATGCTTAAAATGTTCCAAACTTGTTATTATTAAAAAACGCACGATACTTGGCTCGTTTATAAGGTAGACAAGTTTTCTTCGTAAACTTTCAACGTGAACGTTTCTTAAAACATGATGGTCTTACATGCTCGTAACTTCAAACTCAATAGAGACCTAAGCAAGCAACTAGTATATAAATTAGCTAAACTTCATAGTTAGGGTGCTCTTTTAAAGGTCGTTTAAATTCTTTTAAAGATAAGGAGAAGTTATAAACAAACCAATGCCTTAAACGTTTTCAAATTCACTTTTGGTTCACTTTTAAACTTCCTAAACCTATCGACTATTCAGTCGAGTCACTAGCTTAGTAGTTCGATGATTTAGGATCTCTTTTGGGCCACAAACATCTTAATCAACTAACTGGCAATTGGTAGGCACTTAAAAGCGTTCGAAATCATAAAAATAAGCTTTCTAAATGACCTTTCTTTTTAAGGACGTCTTAAGTTTCAAGAATTGATCACGTAACACATTAAGGGGAGAGGAGTTTACACGTAGCACATTTATACACTTCATATCACAACTTGGCAGAATCTGCCCATTAAGCCACACATGGCCTTGCAATCCACACGATTGTGGTAATTCACAATCCCAGCTCCCTCCTCACATAACAACGACCACAAGAACCTCAAACCACTCGATGGTTCTACCTCAAGCCATCCAACTACCAAGCTCGGTTCAATATTGGCACGCACAAACCAATAATACATATAACGAACATAAATTGGTATAACATTCATGCTTAATTACCAACATAGTGTTTAAGTGTTCCAACTGATGCAATCGAGACTTTAAGCGATATTTTGCTGTTTAGCTTGCAAACCGATATCCATACGCATAATATTTCATTGAAATTGCTACGAATAGACTAGTAACATGCCCAAATCGATTTAGCCATAGTCCTTTGAGGCCATTCAGTTATTTCTATTATTACTTCAACTGCTTAACTAGCATCACTAAGCATCAAACAAAATTCAAGTGTGACAAACTCATGCCACGATAGTCAGATAACAATATTCTGCTTGCTTTACTATCCTCGATTAATTGGTACATTCAGCCATACATTGAATAATCATGCAATTAACCGAAATTCGTTACCATGTTCGTAATTTCTCAACTTTGACATCCAATTTCACCCAAATTGATTTCTAAACTTGGAATTAGCATGCACTAACTATATTTAGCTATAATCATTGAAATTAATAGTAATTTTAGGAGGAAAGGAACCCTCACCTAGAACCCAAGCTAGCGGCTCGATTCACGGCTATCGGCTCGAATTTAGGGAACTTCGAACGACTCCAAATTTCTACCTTGCCCTCTAGTCACGCGAGAAGCACCGACTCACACCCAAACTTCACCAATTCGATCCCTAAACAAGCCTGAATTTCGGTTATCAACTTGGGATCGAATTGGGTGTTTGAAAGCAGCTATTTCTGCCCTAATTTATAGAAAATTAATGCAACTAAGAGGTGAATTGCGTGGCCATACCTGAGGTACGTGTTCAAGCTACGATTTGGCGCCCCAACCCCCCGAAAACGTGATGGGTTCTTCTCGATTCTGCCCGATTTCAGTACCAAATGGTGGTTAGTTTGTGGGGGAGGTCGACTGGGGGAATATTGTAGCTAAAAATGGCAAGAAATCTCTAGGTTTGGGAGCTTGGTGGCGTACGCATGGTGGGGAAGAGGACGAAGAAGATGAAGCAGAGAGGGAGTAAGATGTCACCAAATGGGGGGGGCTTGCGTGCAGGTGAGGAAGAAAAGAGGGACACACGTAAAGTACCAGTTTTCTCAGCACTCTCTTTTATTTAGTTTTGGTCAAAACTAATCAACACTTGACTCCGCTAATCTAATTCGTAACCCGTATTGTAAACCCAAATTGATAATATAACATTTCATCGATTACTCGTTCACAAATGTGACAAGGTTTGATTTGATAATTATCGAAATACTCTTAAGGTTGACAACCAAATCGTATTCGAATTCCTAATTGATTTAATACTCATTAATAACCGTTAATGATGCTTATTAAAAATCATCGAAAGTTTTTCAAAACTAATAATAATATTAATAGTAATAATAATAATAGTGACAACAACATCCTTTTTAATAAAATTAGCACTCACATAGGCATTTAGAAAATAATTCTAGCTCATATCGCTAATAAAATACGGTTTTCCTAGCGCAAAAAGGCATTACTAACAACTTAACGGAATATAAAACACGTGGGTATTACGCTCTCCCCCCTTAAAAGAATTTCATCCTCGCAATTACCTACTTGCTGGAAATAACGGGGGCGTACTTCTCCTACACTCCCTTTACAATCCGATCTACTTCAAGCTTAGCTATCCACTCCGTGTCCAAAGTAACATTCCCTCCTTGGGTTTCTAGTCTTACCTAGTCAACGGGCTTTTCCTTGAACCATAACAACACAATCTCTAAAGGTAAGATCGATATGATGATTAGTTCTTAAAGGGTAGACATAAGGAGTTGGGTATCCATCTCGTCAGGCTTACTGGCTGGCTTCTTTATAATTACCGGGTTTACAAACCACTGAGTAGCGTTAGAAATCAACTAAATTATGAGCATAAAGATTGATAATAGGAGGAGTACCTGGCACTGTCTTAGTGGAGTCTCCTTCCAATCAGAATGCTCGACCTCCAGCTTGAGGTTGCTTACGGTCTCTACTGTTTCTTGGGGAAACACCACCTGGAGGGCGACCTTGTTGTGCCGTTGGGTCAATTCCTATCCCAGACCTTTGAATATTACCCTGATTATTTCGCATGGTGCTTGGGCAATTAGCGGCTTTGTGACCCATATCACATATCCAAAACATGAGCCCGTAAAGCTTCTGCACGGGCCAGGGTGCTGACGTCCACACTGGCCACACATTATCCTTGGTTTCTATTGGACGGCTTGCTTCTCCTTATCCTCTTTTATCCCAGATTTAAACCTTTTGAAGTTTCTGCTTCCTTGGAAATTGAATTCTCTAGGGCCAATTTCCCTCTTTGCTCGGCCTTTTTCTTTGTTTTCAATCTCGGTCTCATCTATGATGCGGGCCACTTTCACAGCCCTCTGGTACATTTCTTGAAAGTTGGCATAGGCATACCCCGCTATTATCTGCTTTATTTCTCCTTCTAATAATTGTTCGAGGTGGTCCATCCTTATTTCTTCAGTGGCCATTTGGTTAGGTGCAAAGCGGCTTAGCACATTGAACTTTGCCGCATATTCTATTTATGCTCATTTCTCCTTGCTTTAGGCATAAGAAATCCCATTACTTACTTCTTCTTGCACCATAAGAGTAATATTGAGCGTCCATTAAGGATTTCAATTGGTTCCAGGTTAACGTGGGTTCATTCGCTCTAGGTTTTACCATTCCTCACTAGAATTCAGCTTCTTTTTTGAATTGATAGGTGGCCAGATGCACCTTAAATCTGTCAGGGCACTCCACGATTTCAAATAAGTCTTTCATCGTCCTGAGCCATTCCTGGTATATCATAGGGTCTGTTCCACCTTCAAACTTGAGAGGTTTAAGCTTATTAAACTGGCATATCATCTCCAAGGCAGTTGGTTCTAGTGTTAGCTCCCGTCGAGGAGGTATCTGCCACACATTCACACAAGGAATTACTGAGTTCCATTTTTAACTTGGGTTAACATGCAATCATTCTAGGACCTGTTGGGGTATGATTCCTTGGCTAATGGAATGATTCGCAAATGGCGAGAGTTGTTATGTATAGCCTCAAGTTTAGTTCAATTTAACCTTCATATAGTCATACGCACATAGCACATCTTATTCAAAGGAAATACACCTGCATGCTTCCCCAAACTAGTGGGCACATAACACTCAGAAGTTATCCATTCATATTTATTTCATTTGGACAGTAGTAGTGGACATAAGGTTACTGAATACTCTTCATCACCCTAATGCTTCATATTTCAAAGAAACAACTTAAAAGCTTACATCTGGTTTTTTTTCGTACAACATAACATTTGTGAACATAGTTCACATTGGCTTACTCTATTCTTCATCTGAGGTGTCATCCCCAGAAATGTCGCAGCTATAGATTCACTTCAGTTCTCTAGTTGATGATTATTAGGGGCTAGTAGCTCATACAATACCGCAGTGGGAGTACACTCTACGCCGGGTGTTTCATCTACCAGCTCTCTCATTCTGAGCATGGTGGCCTGCCACCCTCGGGGGTAATATGTTCCAAAAGCATCCAGCCAGCGTATCCACTTCATGAAAACTCGCTTGTAGTGCTCTGCTTGAGGCCTTTCAGTGAAGAGGCATCTCATTTGGCGATTTTCTACCTCACTCCTCGGGCCACAGCAGTGGGTGGCGTCGACTTACCGCAGGCTGGATGAGATGCGTTTAAAATTTTTGGATAGCAGCAGCGTTTCTCTGGTGTGAAGTAAGTCCCAAGTGGTCTACATAGCTCTCCGCCCGTAGTTGGAATTCTATTAAACCCAATAGGAAAAAGGGGCACATTCCTCTCGGTATTGGGTCAAATGCCGTAAGATAATGGTTATTTCCTTCCATCTCCCTCCCACAGGCATCTTTCTGATGAATCTTGCTGCCCATTTACTTTGATTGATCTCATAGTGCAGTCTTCGGCTATGCACTTCCATGGCATGCCAAAACATGACCGCATTCCAAGCAGTGCACCAAAAGGGTAGATAAACGAAATCCATGATGTGAAAAACTATCTTACTTTACCACTGAATAATAAGGGGAGAAGGAGTACATATGTACATATTATAAGTCGTACCCTCATTAACACAAGTAATACCAAGCAAGACACAACCACATAAGCACATAAGGCATGCATTTCACATAGCACACGCCTTTTTATGGTATCTAAATGCATAATGCAAACCTATGGCTCTGATACCACCTAATATAATGCATCCATCCTAGGGAGAGTCACACGGCCAGGACTTCCTACAGAGAAATCCTTAAGGCTCTTGAAGATCGGGGGTTTGGGTTAGCATTTAGATAGCCATTCTAAAACAAAACTACTAGAGTTTTCCCAATTTTAGCAACATTTTAGGATCTTAGCTCCGCTAAGAGTACTTGTACACTGGTAGATAGGTGTAATATATACTAAAATAATGCAAGTCCACAGCGTCGGGCCACCCGCTCGGATCACTAACGATCAAACAACTAAAACAAGGGTCGAAATGATACATAAATAGGTACAGAGCCAGCTACATGCTTTTACATACAACAATGAACTTAAAAGTTTACAATATGGTAGGCATCAAACGCTTTGCAAAGCTGACAGAGACTCCTGAGGGGTCGGTATAAAAACAACTTCAAAGGATCTTTTATACCTGCTCAAATTGAACCTGGGAAAAAGAGGAATAATAAAGGGATGAGGAACCACACGCTCAGTGAGGATTCCCCTACTCTTTAAAACCCAAAACAGTTGCAGGCAGTAATACTAATAACAGCCACATATCAAGCATTTGTAGTTTACTATCATATTAGGCAATCGTAGTCCCCAAGGAACGATTACCCTCCTTAAGCTTCATTCCAACTACTCAACTCAATTCTAGGCCTTTAATGACAAAACTTCCCTATTAGCAGTCATTCAGGCATATAAACAAGTAGGCAACAAGGATTGAATATAAACGCTTTCAAACTTACTTTTGAAAACATAGTGACTCCTGATAAATACCAAGAACGGCTTATAATTCACCCCAACTCCGTTAAAGCTTACAATTCTTTATAAAAATCATTGAAATATCTAAACTGGTGAGAATGACTTGGCAAGAAACATGCTTTCATAGATTATGCACAATGAAAAGCTTACACGAGCAATGCAACATTTAAAACCTCATTTGACTATACTTGGAAATTCTTTAATAAGAGATGAGTAGGAGGTGTACATTTGAAAGCTTTATTTCTTTTCTCAAAACACTTTACCCAGCCTCTTCGGGCTCAAATTCTTTAAAAGAACTTCTTTCATGATGGTCCTCTAATGACCTCCGTAAGCATTTTCAAATCTTATTCAATGTGGCTTCAAAAGGGCCCTTATAAATCTTTCTTTCTGAAATGCTTAAAATGGCGAAATGCCAACTTCTTTTCTTACTTATTAGAAACTTACTCATAGCATAAAAACATCTTATTGTGCTGGCTAGGGGAGATTTACACTGCCCCTATGTGAGATCGTCACTCATAACTCAGGTTATCCTAGCGGTATACGTACATAACTTTTGGCCAACTCAGCAGATAAACTCAAACTTCGATATTGTCCTCTGTGGGGTAACAGTGTACGTTAAGAAAATCATATCTTGAGTCCAGTCCTCCTCCAGGTTTTCTTACGCGTCACCAATCATAACTTATCTGGGGAAAAGCTCACACCAAGATAATTCATATCCTGAGTCCAGTTCCCAGGAACAGCTTACACCAACATAGTTCACATCTTGAGTCCAGTTCTTGACTTTTCTTTAGGGGAAAACAGCTCAGGCCATCTTTGCGTCAAGTTTCCAGGAATAGCTCATACCAAGATAATTCATATCTTGAGTCCAGTTCCTAACCTTGGCCAACTGCCTATCACTTTCTTGGCCTTTAAAAACGTATTTCATTTCTCTTGTTCAGTTGCTTACTATACTGAAACTTACCTTTTTACAAAATGATCATAACCTTGCTAAATGCTTATACTTCACTTTGTTTTTAATTTAAAAACTTCTTATAAACGTACTAACTCGTAAAACAACTTTACTTTTAACTTTAAAAGCTTCTTATAAACATAATACGTTTACTAATTCGTAAAACAACTTCGTTTCTAACTTAAAAGCTTATATAAACATAGTAAGTTTGCTAAATCCTGAAACGATTTTGTTTTCAACTTAAAAGTTTCTTAATAACGTAATACGTTTGTTAGTTCGCAAAACAAATTCATTTTAAACTTACGAGCTCCTTATAAACGAAATAAGATTTGTTAACACGTAAACGGCTTCGTAAATAACTTAAAAGCTTCTTATAGACATATTAAGTTTATAACACGTAAATCGACTTCCTTTTAAACATAAAAGCTTCTTACAAATGTCAAACGATTGCCACTTCATAAAATGACTTCATTTTTAACTTAAAAGCTTCTTAATAACGTAATACATTTGTTAGTTCGTAAAACGATTTCGTTTCTAACTTATAAACTTCTTATAAATGTAATGCGCCTGCTAAATCGTAAAACGGCTTAATGTCTGACCTAAATGCTCCTTGTAAACGCAATAAATTTGCTAAATCGTAAAACAATCTTGTTTTTAACTTAAAAGTTTCTTAATAACGTAATACGTTTGTTAATTCGCACAACGAAATCCATTTGGAACTTAAAGTACTTAGTTAGCGTTCAACTCAGAATAGGTTCATCATAAAACCCTCAATTGTCATTTTGTAACACGTTTCAACCCCTTCTAAAACTCAAAGGAAGGCGCAAAAATAAACTGAATGCTTAAAACATTCCAAATTTGTTATTGTTTGAAAACTTAAGGAACTTGGCTCGCTTATAAGGTAAACAAGTTTTCTTCGTAAACTTTTAACGTGAATGCATCTTAAAACATAATGGTTTTACATGCTCGTAACTTGAAACTCAACAGAGAACTAGACAAGCAACTAGTATATAAATTAGCTAAACTTCATAATTAGCACCTTAAGGTGCTCTTTTTCAGGTCCTTTAAATTCTTTTAAACACAAGGAGAAGTTATAAACAAACCAATCCCTTAAACATTTTCAAATTCACTTTTAGTTCATTTTAAACTTCCTAAACCTATTGACTACTCAGTCGAGTCACTAACTGAGTAGCTCGACGATTTAGGATCTCTTTTAGGCTGCAAACATCTTAATAAACTAACTGGCAATTGGTACGCACTTAAAAACGTTCGAAATCATAAAAATAAGCTTTCTAAACGACCCTTCTTTTTAAAGACGTCTTAAGTTTCAACAATTGATCACGTAACACATTGAGGGGAGAGGAGTTTACACATAGCACATTCATACACTTTATATTACAACTTGGCAGAATCTGCCCATGAAGCCACACATGGCCTCACAATCCACATGATTGCAGTAATTCATTATCCAAGCTCCCTCCTCACATAACAACGACCACAAGAACCTCAATAGTTCCCCCTCAAGCCATCCAACCACCAAGTATGGTTTAATATTGGCACGCACAAGCCAATAATACATGGAACGAACATAAATTGGTATAACATTCATGATTAATAACCAATATAGTGTTTAAGTGTTCCAACTGATGCAATCGAGACTTTAAGCGACATTTTGCTTTCCAGTTCGCAAACCGATGTCCATAAGCATAATATTTCATTGAGATTGCTACGAGTAGACTATCAACATGCCCAAACCGATTTAGCCATAGCTAGTTTTCCCCCACTCTCTTTCATTTATTTTTGGTCCAAACTAATCAATACTTAGCACCGCTAATCTAATTCGTAACCCATATTCTAAACCTAAATTGATAATGTAACATTTCATCAATTACTCGTTGCCAAATGTGGCAAGGTTCGATTTATAATCATCGAACTATTTCTAAGGTTGACAACCTAATCGTATTCGGGTTAGTAATCGATTTAGTACTCGTTAATAACCGTTAATAACGCTTATTAAAAATCATCGAAAGATTTTCAAAACTAATAATAATATTAATAGTAATAATAATAACAGTGAAACCAACATCCTTTTTAATAAAATTAGCACTCACATAGGCATTTATAAAACAATTTTAGCCCATATCGCTAGTAAAATACAATTTTCATGGCGCAAAAAGGCATTACTAAGAACTTAATGGAATATAAAGCAAGCGGGTATTACACTCTCCCCCCTTAAAAGAATTACGTCCGCGAAATTACTTACTTACTGGAAATAACAGAGGCGTACGTCTGCCGCACTCCCTTCACAATCCGATCTACTTTATGCTTAGCTTTCCACTCCGTCTCCAAAGTAACATTCCCTCCTTAGCTTTCTAGTCTTACCTAGTCAACGGGTTTTTCCTTGAACCATAACAACATAATCTCTAAAGGTAAGATTGATATAATGATTAGCTGTTAAAGGGTAGACATAAGGAGTTGGGTATCCATCTCGTCAGGCTTACGGGTTGGCTTCTTTGCAATTCCCGGGTTTACAAACGATTGAGTAGCATTAGAAATCAACTAAATTGTGAGCATAAAGATTGGTAATAAGAGGAGTACCTGGTACTGCCTTAGTGGAATCTCGTTCCAATCAGAATGCTCAACCTCCCGCTTAAGGTTTCTTACGTTCTCTATTGTTTCCTGGGGAAAGACCAGCTGGAGGGCGACCTTGTTGTGCCATTGGGTTGATTCCCATTCCAGACCTCTGAATATTGCCCTAATTATTCCATGTGGCCCTTGGGCAATTAGCGGCTTTGTGACCCATATCATCACATCCAAAACATGAGCCCGTAAAGCTTCTGCACGGGCCAGGGTGCTTAAGTCCACACTGGCTACAGGTTATCCTTGATTTCCACTAGATGGCTTGCTTACTCTTATCCTGTTTTATACCAGGTTTAAGCCTTCTGATGTTTCTGCTTCCTTGGGAATAGAATTCTCCAGGGTCAATTTCCCTCTTTGCTCGGCCTTTTGCTTTGTTTTCAATCTCGATCTCATCTATGATGCAGGCTACTTTCACAGCCCTCTGGTACATTTCTTGAAAGTTAGCATAGGCATACCCCGCTATAATCTACTTTATTTCTCTTTTTAATCCTTGTTCGAAGTGGTCCATTGTCATTTCTTCGATGGCCATTTGGTTAGGTGCAAAGCGGCTCAGATTGTTGAACTTCGCCGCATACTCTATTACGCTCATTTCTCCTTGCTTTAGGCATAAGAACTCCCGTTACTTAGTTCTTCTTACATCATAAGAGTAATATTGAGCATCCGTCAAGGCTTTTAGTTGGTTCTAGGTTGACACGAGTTCACCCGCCCTAGATTTTACCATTTCCACCAGAATTCAGCTTCTTTTTCGAATTGATCGGTGGCTAGATGCACCTTAAATTCTGCAGGGCACTCTATGATTTCAAATAAGATTTCCATCCCCCTAAGGCACTCCTCGTATACCATCAGGTCAGTTCCACCTTCAACCTTGGGAGGTTTAAGCTTATTAAACTAACATATCATCTCCATGGCAGTTGGTTCTATTGTAGGTTCCCGTCGAGGAGGCATCTGTCACACATTCACCCAAGGAATTACTTAGTTCCATTTTCAACTAAGGTTAACATGCGATCACTCTGGGACCTGTGGGGGTATGATTCCTTGCCTAATGGAATGATTCACAAGTGGCAATAGTTGTTACGTATAGCCCCAAGTCTAGTTCAATTCAACCTTCATATAGTCATACGTTCATATCACATCTTATTCAAAGGAAATACATGTGCATGCTTACACAAACTAGCGAACACATAGCACTTGGAAGCTATCCATTCATATTTACTTCATTTGGATAGTAGTAGTGGAACATAAGGTTACTGAATACTCTTCATCACCGTAACACTTCATATTTTAAAGAAACAACTTAAAAGCTTACATCTAGTTTATTTCCATACAACATAACATTTGTGAACTTAGTTCATGCTGGCTTACTCTATTCTTCATGTGAGGTGTCATCCCCAGAAAAGTTATAGCTATGGATTCATTTGGGCTCTCTGGTTGATGATTATTAGGGGCTAGTGGCTCATACAATACCGCAGAAGGAGTATACTTTATGCAGGGTGTTTCATTTACCAGCTCTCTCATTCTCAGCATGGTGGCTTGCCACCCTCGAGGGTAATATGTTCCAAAAGCATCCATCCAATGTATCTACATTACAACAACTCGCTTGTAGCTCTTTACTTGAGGCCTTTCAACGAAGAGGCATCTTATTTGGCGATTTTCTAGCTCACTCCCCTGAGCCACATCGGTGGGGAGGCGTCGGCTTATCGCATGCTAGATGAGATGTGTCTGAACACTTTGGACGGCTGCGACGTTTCTCTGGCGTGAAGTAAGTCCCAAGTGGTCTACATAGCTCTCCGCCCATAGTGGGAATTCTATTAAACCCGATAGGAAAAAAGGGCACATTCCTCTCGGTATTGGGTGAAATGCCGTAAGATAAAGGTTATTTCCTTTCATCTCCCCTCAACAGGCATCTTTCTTGTTAATCTTGCTGCCCATTCACTTTGATTGATCTCATGGTGCAGCCTCGGATATGCACCTCCATGGCATGCAAAAACATGACCACATTACAAGCGGCCCACAGAATGGTAGATAAATGAAATCCATGATGTGGAAAACCATCTCACATTACCACTGAATAATAAGGGGAGAACTAATACATACGTGCATATTATAAGTCGTACCCTCGTTAACACAAGTAATACCAAGCAAGACACGACCACATAAGCACATAAAGCATGTACTTCGCATAGCACATGCCTATTATGGTATCTGAATGCATAATGCAAACCTGTGGCTCTGATACCACCGATTGTAATGCCTCCATCCTAGGGGGAGTCACACCGTCAAGATTTCCTAGAGAGAAATCCTTAAGGCTCTTGAAGGTCGAGGGTTTGGATTAGCATTTAGATAGTCATTCCAAAACAAAACTACCAGAGTTTCCCATGTTTTAGCAACATTTTAGGATCTTAGCTTAGCTAAAAGTACCTGTAAACTGGTAAATAGGTGTAACATATCCTAAAATAACCCAAGTCCACAGCATCGGGCCACTCGCCTGGATCACCAACGATCAAACAACTAAAACAAGGGTCGGAATGATACATAAATAGGTATAGAGCCGGCTACATGCTTTCACATACAATAATGAACTTAAAAGTTTGCAACGTTGTAGGCATCAAACACTTTGCGAAGCTGGCAGAGACTCCTGAGGGGTTGGCATCAAAACAACTTCAAAGGATCTCTTATACTCGCTTAAATTGAACTTGGGAAGAAGGGGAATAATAAAGGGATGATCAACCACATGCTCAGTGAGAATTCCCCTGCTTCTTAAAATCCAAGACAACTGCAGTCAATAATACTAATAATAGCCACATATCAAGCATTCGCACTTTACTATCATATTAGGCAATCGTAGTCCCCAAGGAATGATTACCCTCCTTAAACTTTATTCCCACCACTCAACTCAATTCTAGGCCCTTAATGAGAAAACTTCCCTACTAGAAATCATTCAGGCATATAAACAAGTAGGCAGCAAGGATTGAGTATAAACGCTTTCAAACTCACTTTTGAAAACATAGTGGCTCTGGATAAATACCAAGAATGGCTTATAATTCACACCAACTCCTTTAAAGCTTATAATTGTTTATAAATATTCCCGAAACATCTAAACTAGTAAGAATGACTTGGCAAGAAACATGCTTTCATAGAGTATGCACAATGAAAAGCTTGCATGAACAATGCAACATTTGTAACTTCATTTGACTATACGTGGAATTTCTTTCATAAAGGATGAGCAGGAAGTGCACATTTGAAACCTTTATTTCTTTTCTCAAAACACTTTACCCAGCCTCTTAAGGCTCGTGTTCTTTAAAAGAACTTCTTTCATAATGGTCCTCTAATGACCTTCATCAGCATTTTCAAGTCTTATTCAATATGGCCTCGTAAGGCCCTTACAAATCTTTCTTTTCTGAAATACTTAAAATGGTGAAACACTAACTTCTTTTCTTACTTACTGGAAACTTACTCATAGCATAAAAACATCTTATTGTGCTGGCTAGGGGAGATTTACCCTACCCCTACGTGAGATCATCACTTACAACTCATGTTATCCCCGGGGTATGCGTACATAACTTTTGGCCAAAACGCGTCTCAGCAGATAAACTCAAACTTCGATATTGTCCTCTGTGGGGCAATAACTCACACCAAGATAATCATATCTTGAGTCCAATCCCTCTCAAGGTTTTCTTACGCATCACACATCATAACTCATCTGGGGAACAGCTCACACCAACATAATTCATGCCTTGAGTCTAGTTCCCAGGAACAGCTCACACCAAGATAGTCCATATCTTAAGTCAAGTTCCTAACTTTTCTTTACGGGAAAACAACTCGTGCGATCTTTGCATCCAGTTTCCAGCAACAACTCACACCAAGATAATTCACATCTTGAGTCCAGTTCCTAACCCTGGCCAATTACCTAGCAGTTTCTTGGCCTTTAAAAACGTATTTCATTTCTCTTCTTCAGTTGCTTACTATACTGAAAACTCACTTTTTTACAAAATGATCATAACCTTACTAAATCCTTATAGTTCACTTCGTTTTTATTTTAAAACTTCTTATAAACATATTACCTCGTAAAACGACTTTATTTTCAACTTTAAAAGCTTCTTATAAGCATAATACGTTTACTAATTTGTAAAGCGACTTCGTTTCTAACTTAAAAGCTTCGTATAAACGTAATAAGTTTGCTAAATTGTAAAACGATTTCGTTTTCAACTTAAAAGCTTCTTAATAATGTAATACGTTTGTTAGTTAGTAAAATGATTTTGTTCTAAACTTACGAGCTTCTTATGAATGAAATAAGATTTGTTAACACGCAAATTGACTTCATAAATAACTTAGAAGCTTCCTATAGACGTAATAAGTTTATTAACACGTAAATCGACTACCTTTTAAACTTAAAAGCTTCTTACAAATGTCAAACGATTGCTAGTTCATAAAACGACTTCGTTTTTTCAACTTAAAAGCTTCTTAATAGCGTTATACGTTTGTTAGTTCGTAAAAAGATTTTGTTTCTAACTTATAAACTTCTAATAAACGTAGTAGGCTTACTAAATCATAAAACGACTTAATTTCTAAGTTAAATACTTCTTGTAAATGTAATAAATTTGCTGAATCGTAAAACGATCTTATTTTTAACTTAAAAGTTTCTTAATAATGTAATACGTTTGTTAATTCGTAAAACGAAACCCATTTGGAACTTAAAGTACTTGGTTAGCATTTAACTGAAGCTAGGTTTATAAAACCCTCAGTTGTCATTTTATAACTCGTTTAAACCCCTTTTAGAACTCAAAGGAGGGCATAAAAATAGACTGAATGCTTAAAACGTTCAAAACTTGTTATTATTTGAAAACTTAAGGTACTTGGCTCACATATAAGGTAAACAAGTTTTCTTCGTAAACTTTCAGGTGAACGCTTCTTAAAACATAATGGTTTTACATGCTCGTAACTTGAAACTCAATAGTGACCTAAGCAACCAACTAGTATATAAATTAGCTAAACTTTATAATTAGCACCCTAAGGTGCTCATTTCCAGGTCATTTAAATTCTTTTAAACACAAGGAGAAGTTATAAACAAACCAATGCCTGAACCATTTTCAAATTCACTTTTAGTTCACTTGTAAACTTTCTAAACCTATCGACTATTCAGTCGAGTCACTAACTGAGTAGTTTGATAATTTAGGATCTCATTTAGGCCACAAACATCTTAATCAACTAACAGGCAATTGGTAGGCACTTAAAAACGTTTGAAATCATAAAAATAAGCTTTCTGAATGGCCCTTCTTTTTAAAGACATCTAAAATTTCAAGAATTGATCACGTAACCAATAATATATAGAACAAACATAAATTGGTATAACATTCATGCTTAATAACCAACATAGTGTTTAAGTGTTCCAACTGATGCAATAGAGACTTTAAGTGACATTTTGCTTTTTAGTTTGCAAACCGATATCCATAAGGATAATATTTCATTGAAATTGCTACGAATAGACTATTAACATGCCCAAACTGATTTAGCCATAGCCTTTAGACACAATTCAATTATTGCCATAATTACTTCAACTGCTTAACTAGCATCACTAAGCATTAAACAGAATTCAAGTACAACAAACTCATGCTACGATAGTCCGATAACAACATTCTGCTTACTTTACAATCCTCGATTAACTGGTACATTCAGCCATACATCGAATTATCATGCAATTAACCCAAATTCAGTACCATGCTCGTAATTTCTTAACTTTGACATCCAACTTCGCCCAAATCGATTTCTAAACTTGGAATTAACTTGCATTAACTAAATTTAGCCAAAATCGTTCAAATTAATTGCAATTTTAGGAGGAAAGGAACCCTCCCTTTGAACCCAAGCTGGAGGTTCGATTCACGGCTGTGGGCTCGACTTTAGGGAACTTCGAATGACTCCAAACGTCGACCTTGCCCTCTGGCCAGGCGAGCAGTGCCAACTCACACCCAAACTTCACCAATTCAAGCCCTAAACAAACCTAAAGTTCGATTATCAACTTGAGGTCGAATTGGGTGTTGGAAAGTAGCGATTTCTACCCTAATTTATGGAAAATTAAAGCAATTAAGAGGTGAATTGTGTGGCCACACCTGGGGTACGTGTTGAAGCTTCGATTTGGCGCCCCAACCCCTCGAAAATGTGGTGGGTTCTTCCCAGTTCTACCCAATTTTAGTACCAAATGGTGGCTAGTCTGTGGGGGAGGTCCAATGGGGGAATTCTGTAGTTAAAAATGGCAAGAAATCTCTGGGTTTGGGAGCACGGTGGCGCACGCATGGTGGAGGGGAGGAGGAAGAAGATGAAGCAAAGACAGAGAGAGAGAGAGTGAGATGTCATCAAATGGGGGGCTCACGAGCAGGTGAGGAAGAAAAGAGGGACACGCACAAACTATCAGTTTACCCCAAGTCTCTTTCATTTATTTTTGGTCCAAACTCATCAATGCTTGACACCGCTAATCTAATTCGTAACTCGTATTCTAAACCCAAATCGGTAATATAATATTTAATCAATTACTCGTTCCCAAATGTGGCAAGGTCCGATTTAATAATCATCTAACTACTTGTAAGGTTGTCAACCTAATCGTATTTCCTAATCGATTTAGTACTCATTAACAACCGTTAATAACGCTTATTAAAAATCATCGAAAGAATTTCAAAACCAATAATTATATTAATAGTAATGATAATAACAGTGACAATAACATCCTTTTTAATAAAATTAACGCTCACATTGGCATTTAGAAAATAATTTTAGCTCATATCACAAATAAAATACGGTTTTCATAGCGCAAAAAGCCATTATGAACAACCTAATGGAATATAAAAAACGGGGGTATCACACTCTCCCCCCATAAAAGAATTTCGTCCGCGAAATTACTTACTTCTGGAAATAACGGGGTCGTATTTCTCCCGCACTCGCTTTACAATTCGATCTACTTCATGCATAGCTATCCACTCCATCTCCAAAGTAACATTCCCTCCTTGGGTTTCTGGTCTTACCTAGTCAATGGGTTTTTCCTTGAATCATAACAACACAATCTCTAAAGGTAAGATCGATATGATGATTAGTTCTTAAAGGGTAGCCATAAGGAGTTGGGTATCCATCTCGTCAGGCTTACTAGCTAGCTTCTTTACAATTCTCGGGTTTACAAACTATTGAGTAGCGTTAGAAATTAACTAAATTACCGGTATAAAGACTGGTAATAGGAGGAGTACTTGGGACTACCTCAGCGGAATCTCCTTCCAATCAGAACGCTCGACCTCCTCCTTAAGGTTTCTTACGGTCTCTATTGTTTCCTGGGGAAACACCAGCTGAAGGGTGACCTTGTTGTGCCGTTGGGTTGATTCCCATTCTAGACCTCTGAATATTACCCAGATTATTCCACGTGGCCCTTGGGCAATTAGCGGCTTTGTGACCCATGTCACCATATCGAAAACATGAGCCCGTAAAGTTTCTGCATGGGCCAGGATACTGATGCCCACACTGGCTACACGTTGTCCTTGATTTTCATCGGACGGCTTTGTGAGACCCGCATTTCTATTGTACTTGCTTATCAAATATTATGCCTGTTGGGTTGGAAAATTTTATTTTATTATCCGCTAACCTACAACTACCATATCGCCCAAGTTATTGATCTATTCAACTTTAGATCCCCAAAAATAAATTTCCTAAAGTTGTGTAACAAGACAAGCCTTCGATTCCTTGAAACTCCAACCAAAGCAATTCCCAAATACGATCAGATTGTTGAACCCTGGTTATAGTTCTGTAATTTACTAAATTGACCCTTAATATAATCAAAGGACCAGTAAGCTGACCAACGATTATATTTAGGAACTTGGTTTAAGATTAGAGGTCCGGGTATTCGATTATTAATACAACAGGTTGAAGTTTTATGGTAGAATTGAATCAAAAAAAGGGGGAGGGGATTAAAATTATCACACTCGTGAACCCCCGTGCCTGCTTCTTCTTCCTCCTTCACGCATGACCCGACACCCCCTTCTCTCTACCCGTTCTTCTGCTTCCTCCACCATTCACGGACTTTAAACTCCACGCCTGCCTTTTCTTCTCTGTTCCTCGCTGCCACACTGCGTCTCAGGCTTGACCAGAGCTCAGACGACGCCCACCAGGTGCCGGCGTCTCCCCCTTCACGTGGCCGAGCCCATTTCAGCGCAGAACTGACCGAACACCGGAGGATTTCGCGCATGTAGGCGAGAATTCGAGCAACCTTACCTCTATAAATTGAATCCTTGGTTTAATTTCTTTCAATTCATGCTAATTGTGCTTGAGTTCTTCAAAAATCACAAGTTAGGGTTTTGGGTTTGGTGGTGTTCGAACCTCACGCGAAGGCAGCCGATTTTCTGGGTGTGTGGAGTCCGATTTTTGACTTTAATCCAGCCAATTCTCACGCATATAGCTTGGATTCGAGATGGGTGGACCTTTAATCCCTCCTATTTTAAGGATTTCGAATGATAGTTATATGAATCAGTTTACTGAATTGGTAGTTTGGATTGTTATTGAATGAATTCGATTATATGTGTGGACAAGCAAATGAATTAAACATTGCTATGCTGGGGCAGAACCAATATATTCTTGAACGATTGTTAAATGCTTTAAAAATGGAGTTTTCGATTAATCTAGCTTACATTATTGCTAACCATAGCATTTAAGTTAGAAACGAAGTGGTTTTTATGATTTAGCAACCCCATTACGTTTATACGAAGCTTTCAAGTTAGAATCAAAGTCGTTTTATGATTAGGTAACCTTATTATGTTTATAAAGAGCCTTTTTAGTTAAAGACGGAGTCGCTTTACGATTTAGTAAACGTATTACGTTTATAAGAAACTTTTAAGTTTAAAGTGAAGTCGTTCTACAAGCTGACAAATGTATTACGTTTATACGAAGCTTTTAAGTCAATAACGGAGTCGTTTTACAAACTAGCAAACGTTTTACGTCTATAGGAAGTTCTTAAGTTAAAAACGAGGTCATTTTACAAGTTAGTAGCCGTAATACGTTTATATGAAGCTTTGAAGTTAGGAACGAAATCGTTTTAAGACTTAACAAGCTTATTACATTTTAAGAAGCTTTGAAGTTGCAAAGGAAGTCGATTTATGTGTTAATAGACTTATAACGTTTATGAGAAGCCTTAAGCTTCGAACTTAGTTTGAATTAAGCATTAACTAAACACGTTATGTTTCAAACAAGTTGCGATTTACGATTTAGCATACCTATTACATTTCAAGGAGGCTTTTAGCTAAAAAGCGAAGTCGTTTTATGGGTTAGCAATCGTTTTATGTTATTAAGAAGTTTTTGAGTTGAAAACGAGATCGTTTTACGATTTAGCAACCCTATTATATTTATACGAAGCATTTAAGTTGGAATTAAGTCGTTTTACGATTTAATAACCCTTTTAAGAAGTTTTTAAGTTACTTATGAAACCGATTTACGTGTTAACAGATCAAATTTTATTTATAAGAAGCTTGTAAGTTCAGGACGAAGTCGTTTTACAAACTAACATACGTATTACGTTATTAAGAAGTTTTTAAGTTGAAAATGAAATCGTTTTACGGTTTAGTAAACTTATTATGTTCATACGAAGCATTCGAGTTTGAAAATAAGTCGTTTTACGATTTGGTAAACGTGTTACCTTTATAAGAAACCTTTAGGTTTAAAGTAAAGTTGTTTTAAGTATTAACCAACTTATTGCCCTTACAAGAAGCTTTTAATTCTAAAAGGAGATCATTTTACGAGTTAATTAACGTATTACGTTTATACGAAACTTCTAAATTAGAAACGAAGTCGTTTTACAAATTTATAAACGTATTTTACAAAGTTAGTTTACACGTTAGCAAATTTAATTCGATTATGAAAAAGCTTTTAAACCATTCACGAAATCGATTTATGAGATTAGTATACTTGGCTTGTATCATGTTCATCGCTTATGTTTGAAAGATTGTAATGAGCGTAGAAGGGCAACTGAAGGCGATTATTTAAGAATCCTAACTTTCAAGAGCACGCCAGTAACTACGAATTTTTGAATCGTGAGTCGGTATACTCACCATGTTTTTAAGAGGCCTTTCTTATTATTTGCCTAAAGCAAAAGTCATAAGGAAATTATGTTTTCATGTTTTAAGTTCATAAAACTTATATATGAATACGTATAAGTATGTTTGTCTACGAAGTATGTATGTGTATTATGTTTTCATGTTTTAAGTTCATAAAACTTATATATGAATACGTATAAGTATGTTTGTCTACGAAGTATGTATGTATATTATGTTTTTATGTTTTAAGTTCATAAAACCTATATATGAATACGTATAAGCATGTTTATCTACTAAGTATGTATGTATATGAATTTCATAAGTTCCTAAGACCTATATATGAACCAATATGAGTATGTATGTGAACGTATGGTTATGCTTATGTCTATGTGTACGTAGAGGAGCTACTCTAGAAACTTTAAGCTTAAGTCTGAGACCCAGGGATGGTGGCTTAGTTCCCGCTTGGTATCACATATGTTACGTATGATAGATTCAGGGATGGTGGTTTGATTCCCGCCTGAAGTCTAAGTATGAAATTACGTCTCAGCATAGTATGATGTCTGTCCGGATAGGCGTATGTTGCCGCTCGAGTTTGGCCGACTCGGGATGGCAGTAACAAAGTACCTCTAAGAGTCTAGTCTCCTCATTATGTGATTATGTTGCTATGTATGATTTTCGGTAAGTGAAACTTATGCGTAAAACCCCTTTTATGCTATGTTTCCGGGTTTGCGTAACTTTATTATGTTAAGTCAACACATTATGGTTTCTTCTAAAAGTTAAGCCTTTTGGTATGATAATTCCTTCACTCGGTTTATGGTTCGAATATGATGTATTATGTGAAAGCTCTTCAACTAAAATGAATTACGAAAGGCTTGCGTAAGTTCATATGTATTTTAAGTATGTTTTGGGCGAGAGGGTTTACTCACTGAGCGGTGGTGGCTCATCCCCATTACTTTTCCCCGTTTTCCCCAAATCTACAGGTATGTGACTGATGCGTGGGGTACAACAAGGATGGACTTGCTTGGTTTGATTGTGACGTAATTATGTAATATCGAATATGTTGTAAGGTTATGTAATTATTTAACTTCTTGTGAAGTGTATGAAAAATAGAAAGCTCTGTATACTCCGGGCGTGTGGCCCATAGAGTTGTGGACTCCGGCGTATAACCGTTGAGATGTTGGTGTTATATAGTACCATTATGTATTGCAGGGTTATTATGTAAGGCTTTAAGCCTGGGAAATGGCCAGTTTTTAGGGGAAACTTTGGCCGTTTTGCCCCAGAAATTAAGAAAATTCTAGCATTTCTAGCCCTAGGGTTAAACTCAACGCCCAATTAGGTTATAGTGGCTAAGTTTTAAACTTTGAGTCTCTCTCTTATGTTATGTTTTAAATAGGTTTAAGTAAGTTGCCTTAACAGTCTTTACCCAGGGGAAGGCTGTGGCGTGTAACACGACCCGCCTGAGGTCGGGGGTGTTGCATTTGATGGTACCAGAGCAATGGGGTTTTATAAAGTGATAAGAGAAAATGAGATTTGACTCGCCGATATATTTTTATGTGTTGGTAATTATATGTTATGTGCTACGTGTTATGTGCTATGCGATGTATTTTGTATATTAAGTGTTAAGTGTTAAGTATTTAATTGTTGTAAGCTTACTAGGAGGAGGTTGATGGAAATTTCTCTCTAAGTAATATATGTATATGGTGCACATAAGTGACCTGGAGTCTTATTACGAGTGCAGGAGTTAAGATAGTATACGATATGTCGGAAGAGAGGCAAAATCCCCCTCTGCCTCCACCTCCAAATGATGGGATAGAGATGCTCATTAAATTTTTGAAGCTTAAGCCACCTACGTTTGACGGAGCACCGGACCCAGTTCAGTATGAGCACTGGAAGAGGAAGATTGAGGGATTGTTTGAGGTTATGGAGTGTCCTGCTAATTATAAGGTGAAGTTCGCAGCTCACTTATTTAAGAAAGATGCTAGCTTTTGGTGGGATACGGTTAAGCCAAAAGAAGGCGAACAACCACTAACGTGGGCAGAGTTTAAGGGGTTATTAAATGAAAAATACTATCCTAAGGAGGTAAAATGGGCTAAGGAACAGGAATTTTGGACCTAAAGCAAGGAAAAATGCCAGTTATTGAGTATATGTCTAGGTTTAATGAATTGAGTAGGTTTGCTCCTCATCAAGTGGCGAATGAGGAAATGAAAATGGAACGATTTGAGAGAGGCCTCAAATCTAAGTTAAAGACAAACATCGCTGCACTAACATTCCCAATTCTCCAAACGATGTACCAAAAAGCTATCAAAGTGGAGCGTGTTATAGAGGAGTCTGAGGCATCTGAGATGGCTATGCAACAAAAAGGGAAGTGCGAAATTGAGAGCTCACAAGGAGAGCTGCGTGGAAATGGGAGGAAGTCTAATTCCAGTCGACGGCCTGAAAGGAACCGCCCTCCATATAAGCCAAGGCCTCGATGCGATACATGTGGCAAGCTCCACAATGGGCCTTGTGCAAGGTTAACTGGGGCATGCTTTGGGCGTGGAGAGATTGGGCATTACCAAAACCAATGTCCAAAGAAAGTACAGGAAAACATGCAAGCCAATCAAAGGACTGAGCCACTAAGTAGGCAAGGCGACAACAATCTCCAAGTAAGAAAATGACTCCTCCAATCTCACAGCTCCATGATGTGTACGAAAGTCGGTAAGAAATATTTCTTTTAAGTACTTCCTTTTTATATAAGTATATATGGAATCATTTCGCATCATGTGACCAAAGCGTATAAGTTTCGAGGACGAAACTTTTTATAAGTGGGTGAAAAATGTGAGACCCGCATTTCTATCGTACTTGCTTATCAAATATTATGCCTGTTGGGTTGAAAAATTTTATTTTATTATCCGCCAACCTACAACTACCATATCGCCCAAGTTATTGATCTATTCAACTTTAGATCCCCAAAAATAAATTTCCTAAAGTTGTGTAACAAGACAAGCCTTCGATTCCTTGAAACTCCAACCAAAGCAATTCTCAAATACGATCAGATTGTTGAACCCTGGTTATAGTTCTGTAATTTACTAAATCGATCCTTAATATAATCAAAGGACCAGTAAGCTGACCAACGATTATATTTAGGAACTCGATTTAAGATTAAAGGCCCGGGTATTCGATTATTAACACAATAGTATTGAGTTCGTGAGTATCCAACCACAAGAGGGGGGTGAATTGTGGTATCTGATTTTCGCGTTGTAGATAACAAACACCCTCACAGAGGTTGTTCTCAAGTGACAAACACCCTGATAGCTTGTTTGCACGGGGTGTTCTCAAATATTGCAGAGGCGAAAATCACCAAGATAGATGCGGAAAATAAAGCACACACAATTTTTACGTGGAAAACACCTCTAGCTCAACTGAGGTGTGAAAAACCACGACCTACCTCGTGTAGGATTTAACCACTTTCACTAACGGGCTTCACACGTTACAAATGTAACACACCTTGTTACAACTTGCAACCACGTAACCTTCTTCCCAAAGACAGGTTACACCACGTCCAACCTTCGCAAGATTAGACACGTCCAAGTCCACACGACTAGGACACACTCACTCACTTTTCTGATTCAAGATCAGGGTTACAAACACCTTACAGGGGGTGCTTCTCACTAAGCAGATGTAAGGTACAATGAAGATCCTATTATGCCAATGGTATGAAAACTCAAAATCAAACACAGCTTGTCACGGTTTGCTTTTCAGAATGAAGCTCAAGAATCTTTGAGTGTAAACCGAGTTTTCTGATTTTCCTGGATTTTTCAAAAGGCTGTGTTTATGCAAATTCAAACCGAGTTTTCTATCTCTCTGTTTTTCGAGTGTTTTGAATATCTGTATATATCTATCTGTGTGTGTGTGCTGGGAGAGAAAAAGCTGAGGCTTTTAAACAAAAAAACCAACGGTCATAAACCACAGAATCAGCTAAGTATGGAAATTGTTTTGCAAAATTATCCAACGGCTAATGATTAATTTATCCCAAAATATAAGGGATTTTGTTATCTTAAAAGATAACCCTTATCTTCCCATAGCCGTGAAGAGGTTTAAAGAGATTTTCAGCTTTTACCAAATCCGAAAATATAGTCATAGGAATCTTTTGATTTGGCAAATCTCCCAAACCTATTTTCGCAAATCTCCATAATATTTTCAAGAACTATCCTCTCCAGAAAAATAGCAATTTTGAAATTCAAAGAAAGTATTCTGGAGATCTTGGCCAACCAAAATGAATTTTCAAAAATAATCGGGTATGGCCACTGCAGTTCAGAAACACCCTAGGCACCCTGTTTGCAGGGTTGTTCGCAACTGGTGTTCTGAAGTACTTTAGCGCAAATACCGATTCAAGAGGTGTTTAAAATGATGTTTTCAATATTGGCATATTAACAAGAGTCTAATTAAATAAAACCTATATACCCAAGACTTCTTGTTTTGAACCAGTCATCTTGTCCGAGATTTGTAGAGCTGCTGTGAACACCAAGGCCACCTTGTTTGCTGGGGTTGTTCTTTGCGTTGCTAGAGTTCAGGAACACGCTTTACAATCAACTGTCGAGATGGTGTTCTTGACTTAATATGGAATCACCAAGTAAAACCTATCTAGAAGGCTTGTTCTCACATGTAGCAAACCAGCTAATACAATAAAGATCACAAACACCAGTTAGGCCTGTTTGGAGATCGTGTTCGGAGCAACATTACTTGGACAGATTTTTACACTTGGATTTGTTATCATCAAAACTAAATATAATAACACAACAAATTCCCCCTTTTTGATGATGACAAACCAAGTGACCATATTGACAAAAAAATGAATGAATGCTGATAGGGATAAGTCAATGCTAAGGTCCACTCATCAATAGGACTACTTCCCCCTTTTGGCATCATTAAAAAGCATAAACAACATTATGAATGCAAGAAAAGAAGTAAATAGCAGAAGTTGCAAGAGGCAGTAATAAAGGGATATTGCATTAAAAACCTTACAAATGCCAAAAACGAAAGTAAGGAAGAAGGAGACTAGAGAACAGCCTAGACAATCAGGGAGCAGGGGGTGGTTGCGTTTGCAGAGGAGGGATGCTAGGGGCAAGAGTGGAGAGAAGTACAAGCAAATCTTCATGGCGTTTGGCCGAGAGAGCTCGTTCCTTAGCAAGAGCAGCCTTGACAGCTAAGAGCTCATCTTTGAGGCGAGCATTGTCCTCAAGAACAGCCTCAACCTTGACGGAAGGTTGTCCAGAAATAGGTGGTCGAGGTGGTCGACGACCCTGTTTGGAGACTGACCCTTCGCCAACCCCATGGCCACACCCTAGTAGGGTGTCAACGCCAATTTCATCAATGATTTGGGCCGGCACTCTTCGTGTGAGCACGATCCCAAAGTACTCAAGCACCCTTGTCAACAAAAACCCATAGCCAAGATCATGTGCCCGGGTGGTGTTCGCAATTCGCTCTATGTGGCGAATCATGATTGCAGGGAGGTTGACTGGTTCCTCCTGATCCAGTAGGTCCACCAGACATTGATCAAAGGCATCTGCTGAGTTTCGCCCTTGACCTCGCGGTATTATGTTCTTGATGGTGAACATAAACAGTAGTTGGTGTAGGGAGGTCATTTCACCCTTCTTAACCGAGAGGGGTGTTCTCAGGCCCTGTTTTTGACTAAGGCGTTTGGACACCTCTAAGAGCCTGGCTGTTTCCAGGGCCGTTTTGTCTTCCCTCACATACACAGCAAATCCACGAGAGGGGATGCCCAGAATATCACTCAGGGTGGCTTCATCAAAGGAAAAATGACACGCATTGACAGCACTTGTCACCACCCCATTTGTGACAGAGCAGTTGGCATAGAATTCAGCCAACTCGGGCACAGAACACCCTTGCTGGGTGTTTGCAAACAACTCAAGCCAGCCTTGGGCTCGAAGCTTGTTCAAGAACACCCCCAGACCCTGTTCCTCGAAAAAGCTTACATTCACTACCTTCCCCCTGACGACATTGCGCTTCAGCAACTGCGCATGTTTGTCAGACATAGGAGAGGGAGTGAACTGCTTTGGGCGTTTAAGGACAGGAACAGAGGTGGTAGTTTCTGGTAGGGGGGCTGTTCTGGGCTTTCGCTTGAGGGGTGTTTTGGCAGGAGAGGGCTTCATAGCAGGTTTATTGGTCGGTTTTGGAGGAGCTTGGTCTTCAGAGGACTCGGAAAACACCGGTGTCTCCTGTTTGAAGGTGGTGTTCTCAGAGTCAGAACTCGAGAACCCTTCAGAAGAAGAAGAAATCTTCTCGATGATAGGAGTAGAGGGTTTGGAGGTACAAGGAGCGGATTGAAAAGCGATTCTCGCAGACTTGCGAGAGGGCTTAGAGGATTGAGGAGAAAAGGGAGTTTGTGAGGGTTAAGACCTTGGTTGTGGCCTTGTTCTTGGCGTTCTACTACGCCTAGCCACGATTTTCACCCTCTTCCTTTTCTCTCCAGTTCGAGCGACCGGAGTGGGGTTTCAGCCTCAGGGAGAGAATTCTTCTCGAGACTCTCCTCGGACGACTCATTCGACTTCCCTTGGAAGTCAACAGGCAGATCCTCCACAACCACACCTTCGACAGAGGCAGCCCCTGTTTCTGTCGCGGTGTCAGAGAAACAGGGCTCAAAATTAAACCCTTCAGGGGTTTCCAAGAATTGTTCTTGAGACCCCGACTTTGTTCCCTCTGACTCAACTGAAATGGGATAAGCAATTGCCCCTACGAGGAACACCAATTCCCTTCCACATTCAAAGGGAATAACATCCGTCCCCATTCCCACTGATTTTAGAGACAAGCGATTCAGAAATTGGAAAGGCTTGTAAAGAATTGGGCGAGAAGGAGCAGGAATTGAGGAAGAAAGAACGAGGGCTTTTGATTGAAGAGTATTGTTGGAAGCTATTGTTGCTAGAGAAGAGAGATTAGGGTTTAAGGAGTTTGCAGGATGTTCGGTTTTTGCTTGAGGGCAAGATAAACGATAGTACTAAGAGCAGGGCATAAAAAGAGAGAGAGAGAGAGAGAGAGCAGCCGAATCTTTGAGAAGATCTCTTGAATTGCAACGGGTAGGAGCAATAACATCTTGTGCCTTGGGAAGGAAAGCAAACACACCGAGCAACCAAGGGGCGTACCTGTTCTCTGTATTATGCCACCGAGCAACCAAGGGGCGTACCTGTTCTCTGTATTATGCCTGTTCTTTGCCGTCTGATCTGATTCGACTGAATGGCATTAAGACGGCTCCAGTACATTCCCTTATGCTGTACTAAGTAGATAAGGAAAAAAAAATGCATGCAATACGGGCATATGCAATCACATCCGTTATTAATAAAATTTGCAAACAGGGGGAGAGAACAGGGTGTAAAGGTTGATCTTACCAAACCCAGTTCATGTTCTGGAAATAGGTATCTCAGGGTGTTCTCACCAACCCTAGTTCCAGTCTATTTCTCTCAAAAAGGTCTCTAGCTAGTGCCTTAGTGAATATATCAGCAATTTGACTTTCCGTTGAGCAAAAATTCATAGAGATTAAACCCTTTTCAACATTATCTCTCAAGAAATGATGTCGAATGTCAATATGCTTTGTTCTTTTATGTTGACATGGATTTTTGGCAATATTAATTGCACTTGTGTTATCACAAAAAATAGGAATGCATCCAATGTCAACACAAAAGTCCTTAAGCTGTTGCCTTATCCACAACAGTTGAGCACAACATGAAGCTGCTGCAACATATTCAGCTTCTGCCGTGGACATGGCAACTGAATGTTGCTTCTTGGTAGCCCAAGATACCAAACAAGGTCCAAGAAAGTGAGCCATACCTGAGGTACTCTTTCTATCAACTAGGAATCCAGCATAGTCAGCATCAGCATATCCAACAAGATCAAAATTGCAACCTTTAGGATACCATAAAGCTAAATTGGGTGTATGTTTCAAATACCTTAGTATCCGTTTAACAGCCTTAAGATGAGTTTCCTTAGGGTTAGACTGAAAACGGGCACATAAACCAACACTAAAAACAATATCAGGTCTACTAGCGGTTAGGTATAAGAGTGACCCAATCATACCCCTATAGAGTTTCTCCTCAACTGAGGGACTCCCATCATCCATAACCAACTTGGTTGAAGGAGAAATAGGAGTGTCTATGGGTTTGGCCGACTCCATCCCAAAATGCTTAAGTAATTCGTTGATATACTTTTGCTGATGGATCATGGTGCCGTTTGGAGTTTGCTTGATTTGTAAGCCTAAGAAAAAATTAAGCTCACCCATCATGCTCATCTCAAACTCACTCCTCATCATATTTGAAAATTCATTGCATAAATCATGATGAGTTGCACCAAATATGATGTCATCAACATATATTTGGACAATCAAAAAATGTTCCCCCTTAGATTTTAGAAACAAGGTATTATCTACCTTGCCTCTTCTAAAATCATTTTCAAGTAAAAAACTTGACAACCGTTCATACCAAGCTCTTGGAGCTTGTTTTAAACCATAAAGTGCCTTGTCAAGTTTAAAAACATGATTTGAAAATCACCATTTTCAAAACCAGGGGGTTGTTTGACATACACCTCTTCTTTAAGGTATCCGTTTAGGAATGCACTTTTAACATCCATTTGATATAGCTTGATTTCCATATGAGCTGCAAAGGCTATTAAAATTCGAATAGCCTCAATTCTAGCAACTGGTGCAAAGGTTTCTTCGTAATCGATCCCTTCTTCTTGATTGTATCCTTGTACAACCAGCCGTGCCTTGTTCCTGGTGACTGTTCCTGACTCATCCAGTTTGTTTCGGAACACCCACTTGGTTCTAATGATTGTTCTCTCTGCAGGTTTAGGTACAAGGTGCCATACCTTGTTTCTTTCAAATTGATGAAGCTCTTCTTGCATAGCCGTGATCCAATCTGAATCTGCAAGAGCTTCATTCACACTTTTTGGCTCAATGTTAGAAAGAAGAGCATAGAAAGCACAAAAATTCTTTAGTTTAGATCTAGTTTGCACTCCAATATTAATATCTGACAAGATTTGATCAAGAGGATGCGAACTATGGTGCTTCCATGGTCGTGAAGTAAGAGGATCCACAGACACATGCTCTGTTCTAACTGAAATGTGTGTAGGATCAGGCTCAAGAACACCTCCTGATCCTATTTCTACACTTGTTTGTAACCTTATTCCTGAAGAACATTGTTCCGAACAGGGTTCAGTGGTGTTTTCCCCTGTTTGGTGTTCACCTTGCCTGCTGTTCTGAGGAACACCTTCAGGAGTTGTTTTCTCCATGGTGTTCTTACCTCGTTTATCTTGGAGCAACACTTCTTTTCGAACAAGACCTAATTCAAGTTCATCTTCCTGTGCATCATTCTCACTCAACACGTTAGATTCATCAAAAAGTACATGCACACTTTCCTCAACACACAAGGTACTTTTGTTAAAGACTTTGTATGCCTTGCTGTGAGAAGAATAGCCAAGAAGTATTGCCTCATCACTTCTTGGATCAAACTTTCCTAAGGCATCCTTCCCATTATTATGCACAAAACACTTACAACCAAATGTCCTTAGGTGCGTAATATTGGGTTTTCTGCCTTTGAAAAGTTCATAAGGAGTTTTATTCAACATGGGTCTGATCATGCATCTATTTATAATGTAACATGAGGTGTTCAATGCTTCTGCCCAAAAATACCTAGGAAGACCACTAGCAATAAGCATTGTTCTGGTCATGTCTTCCAGGGTGCGATTTTTGCGCTCAACCACCCCATTTTGTTGGGGTGATCTTGGGGCTGAGAAGTTATGATCAACACCATGTTCATTACAATAGTTAATAAAACTTGCATTTTCAAACTCAGTTCCATGATCAGATCTTAAGCTGATTAAGGAGTGTCCTACTCTCTTTTCAACCTTTTTGAGAAAGGCAATAAAATTCTCAAAAGTTTCATCCTTGGATGCCGAAAACAAGGTCCAAGTAAATCGAGAGTAATCATCCACTACCACAAGCACATACTTTTTCCCACCTCTACTAGTTATCCTCATGGGACCACACAAATTAATGTGTAGTAATTCTAGAGGTCGAGTAGTGCTTACACACCTTTTCGATTTAAAAGAAGATCTGACTTGTTTGCCTTTTGCACAAGCTTCACATACCTTGTCATCATTAAATTTGATGGAAGGTAGTCCAATAACTAGGTCTTTTGAAACAAGTTTGTTTAACAAGGATAAGCTTGCATGACCTAGTCTCTTGTGCCATAACATTATATCATCATTTAATGCATTTAAACAAGTCAGATTATTTTGGAGAAGAGTGGAAATACAAACTTTATAAACATTTTGACATCGCTTCCCCCTCAACACAACATCTCCTGTATCGTCATTTACAACCAAGCAACGTGTTCGTGAAAACACCACTAGGTTGTTCTTGTCACACAGTTGGGACACACTTAGCAAATTGTGCTTTAAACCATCAACCAAGTGCACATTATCAATTGAGTGGGAGAGAGTTTTACCAATATTACCTATACCGACAATTGTCCCAGACTTGCCGTTTCCAAATGCTACACTCCCACCATTCAAAGCTGTAAGTGAGAGAAAATTTGATCTTTCTCCAGTCATATGCCGCGAACACCCACTGTCAACATACCACAGCTGCCTGTTTTCAAGTTGTTTTCTGATCTGTTTGACAGGGTGTTTCTTACCCTGTTTGCTGGGTTGTTTATGAGATTGTTCTCTCTCACTTCAGCCTTGTTCTTGAGATATGAGAAGCTGATTGTTGATTCATCATCTGAATCTGAATCACTTTGTGCCATAAGTGCTACGACTCCTTCTTCAGCTTCAGATTCTCCTTCATCCTCAGAGGAATCTCCCCAAGCAGCCAGCATAGCTTTCGAGAATCGCCTGCCCAGATTGTTTATAGGGTGTTTTCGACCCTGTTTTCGAGGGTGTTCAGGCATTTGATCTTCTCGAAGCAGAGGGCAATTCTTGACTAAGTGATCTGGTTTGCCGCACTTGAAACAACCTGTGAGCTGTTCTTTGGAGGTGTTTCTGGACTTGCTGAAGTCTTCTCTTTTGTTGTTTTCCTTCACCTTTTTGAAAAATTTCTTGAATTTTCTGGACATTAGGGCCATTTCTTCATCTTCAAGGTCAGAGTCAGTGTCCTCATGTGCTTTCAAGGCAAGCCCACGATCCTTCTTTTGCTCCTCTCTTTGCTGTGAGTTCTTTCGAAGTTCATAGATCTGGAGATTACCAATCAACTCGTCGAGGGTGATCTGGTTCATGTCTTTAGCCTCTTGGATGGCTGTTACTTTGGCCTCCCACGTGCGAGGTAAAATTCTGAGGATTTTCCTCACCAACTCTTCAGTGGTGAAAGATCTTCCCAGGGATTTTAACTCGTTCGTGATGTGGGTGAACCGTGTATACATGTCCATCACAGTTTCATGATCACCCATATCAAACAACTCATATTGTCGCATAAGTAGCTCAATTCTAGATTGTTTAACTTGACTCGTACCTTCATGAGCAACTTGCAGAGCATTCCAGATAGCTTGGGCTGATTCACACTCAGAGATGCGAGTGTATTCATCGGGTCCTAGGCCAAAATATAGAAGCTTTTTGGCTTTGGCATTTTTCTCCATTTTCTTGTAGTCCTCGGTATCAAATTCTATGGATTCCTTGGGAACCTTCTTACCATCTTCAAGCACCTTGGTTCTTGATGAGCATCCATAATTCATAATCTTCTGCCTGAATATAGTTCTCCATCCTATTCTTCCACCAACTATAATGTTGGCCGTTGAAATAGGGTGGACGAGTAATGGATTGCCCTTCAAGAATTCCTTGTGGGGTACTCATCTTCAGAATCTCTCAAGGTGTTAACCTTTTGCAAGAGAACCTGCTCTGATACCACTTGTTGAGTTCGTGAGTATCCAACCACAAGAGGGGGGTGAATTGTGGTATCTGATTTTCGCGTTGTAGATAACAAACACCCTCACAGAGGTTGTTCTCAAGTGACAAACACCCTGATAGCTTGTTTGCATGGGGTGTTCTCAAATATTGCAGAGGCGAAAATCACCAAGATAGATGCGGAAAATAAAGCACACACAATTTTTACGTGGAAAACACCTCTAGCCCAACTGAGGTGTGAAAAACCACGACCTACCTCGTGTAGGATTTAACCACTTTCACTAACGGGCTTCACACGTTACAAATATAACACACCTTGTTACAACTTGCAACCACGTAACCTTCTTCCCAAAGACAGGTTACACCACGTCCAACCTTCGCAAGATTAGACACGTCCAAGTCCACACGACTAGGACACACTCACTCACTTTTCTGATTCAAGATCAGGGTTACAAACACCTTACAGGGGGTGCTTCTCACTAAGCAGATGTAAGGTACAATGAAGATCCTATTATGCCAATGGTATGAAAACTCAAAATCAAACACAGCTTGTCACGGTTTGCTTTTCAGAATGAAGCTCAAGAATCTTTGAGTGTAAACCGAGTTTTCTGATTTTCCTGGATTTTTCAAAAGGCTGTGTTTATGCAAATTCAAACCGAGTTTTCTATCTCTCTGTTTTTCAAGTGTTTTGAATATCTGTATATATCTGTCTGTGTGTGTGTGCTGGGAGAGAAAAAGCTGAGGCTTTTAAACAAAAAAAACCAACGGTCATAAACCACAGAATCAGCTAAGTATGGAAATTGTTTTGCAAAATTATCCAACGACTAATGATTAATTTATCCCAAAATATAAGGGATTTTGTTATCTTAAAAGATAACCCTTATCTTCCCATAGCCGTGAAGAGGATTAAAGAGATTTTCAGCTTTTACCAAATCCAAAAATATAGTCATAGGAATCTTTTGATTTGGCAAATCTCCCAAACCTATTTTCGCAAATCTCCATAATATTTTCAAGAACTATCCTCTCCAGAAAAATAGCAATTTTGAAATTCAAAGAAAGTATTCTGGAGATCTTGGCCAACCAAAATGAATTTTCAAAAATAATCGGGTATGGCCACTGCAGTTCAGAAACACCCTAGGCACCCTGTTTGCAGGGTTGTTCGCAACTGGTGTTCTGAAGTACTTTAGCGCAAATACCGATTCAAGAGGTGTTTAAAATGATGTTTTCAATATTGGCATATTAACAAGAGTCTAATTAAATAAAACCTATATACCCAAGACTTCTTGTTTTGAACCAGTCATCTTGTCCGAGATTTGTAGAGCTGCTGTGAACACCAAGGCCACCTTGTTTGCTGGGGTTGTTCTTTGCATTGCTAGAGTTCAGGAATACGCTTTACAATCAACTGTCGAGATGGTGTTCTTGACTTAATATGGAATCACCAAGTAAAACCTGTCTAGAAGACTTGTTCTCACATGTAGCAAACCAGTTAATACAATAAAGATCACAAACACCAGTTAGGCCTGTTTGGAGATCGTGTTCGGAGCAACATTACTTGGACAGATTTTTACACTTGGATTTGTTATCATCAAAACTAAATATAATAACACAACAAATAGGTTGAAGTTTTGTGGTAGAATTGAATCAAAAAAAAAGGGGGAGGGGATTAAAATTATCACACTCGTGAACCCCCGTGCCTGCTTCTTCTTCCTCCTTCACGCATGATCGGACATCCCCTTCTCTCTACCCGTTCTTCTACTTCCTCCACCATTCGCGGACTTTAAACTCCACGCCTGCCTTTTCTTCTCTGTTCCTCACTGCGACGCTGCGTCTCAGGCATGACCGGAGCTCAGGCGACACCCACCAGGTGCCGGCGTCTCCCCCTTCGCGTGCCCGAGCCCATTTCAGCGCAGAACCGACCGAACACTGGAGGATTTCGCGCATGTAGGTGAGAATTCGAGCAACCTTACCTCAATAAATTGAATCCTTGGTTTAATTTCCTTTAATTCATACTAATTGTGCTTGAGTTCTTCAAAAATCACAAGTTAGGGTTTTGGGTTTGGTGGTGTTCGAACCTCACGCGAAGGCAGCCGATTTTCTGGGTGTGTGGAGTCCGATTTTTGACTTCAATCCAGCCAATTCTCACGCATATAGCTTGGATTCGAGGTGGGTGGACCTTTAATCCCTCCTATTATAAGGATTTCGAATGATAGTTATATGAATCAGTTTACTGAATTGGTAGTTCGGATTGTTATTGAATGAATTCGATTATATGTGTGGACAAGCAAATGAATTAAACATTGCTATGCTAGGGCAGAACCAATATATCCTTGAAAGATTGTCAGATGCTTTAAAAATGGAGTTTTCGATGAATCTAGCTTACATTATTGCTAACCATAGCATTTAAGTTAGAAACGAAGTGGTTTTTATGATTTAGCAACCCTATTACGTTTATACGAAGCTTTCAAGCTAGAATCAAAGTCGTTTTATGATTAGCCAACCTTATTATGTTTATAAAGAGCCTTTTTAGTTAAAGACGAAGTTGCTTTACGATTTAGTAAACGTATTACGTTTATAAGAAACTTTTAAGTTTAAAGTGAAGTCGTCCTACAAGTTAACAAACGTATTACGTTTATACGAAGCTTTTAAGTCAATAATGGAGTCGTTTTACAAACTAGCAAACGTTTTACGTCTATAGGAAGTTCTTAAGTTAAAGACGGGGTCATTTTGCAAGTTAGTAGCCGTAATACGTTTATATGAAGCTTTCAAGTTAGGAACGAAATCGTTTTAAAACTTAACAAGCTTATTACGTTTTAAGAAGCTTTAAAGTTGCAAAGGAAGTCGATTTATGTGTTAATAGACTTATAACGTTTATGAGAAGCCTTAAGCTTCGAACTTAGTTTTGAATTAAGCATTAACTAAACACGTTATGTTTCAAACAAGTTGCGATTTACAATTTAGCATACCTATTACATTTCAAGGAGGCTTTTAGCTAAAAAGCGAAGTCGTTTTATGAGTTAGCAATCGTTTTACGCTATTAAGAAGTTTTTGAGTTGAAAACGAGATCGTTTTACGATTTAGCAACCCTATTATATTTATACGAAGCATTTAAGTTGGAATTAAGTCGTTTTACGATTTAATAAACCCTTCTATGTTTGTAAGAAGTTTTTAAGTTACTTACGAAACCGATTTATGTGTTAACAGATCCTATTTTATTTATAAGAAGCTTGTAAGTTCAGGATGAAGTCGTTTTACAAACTAACATACGTATTACGTTATTAAGAAGTTTTTAAGTTGAAAACGAAATCGTTTTACGGTTTAGTAAACTTATTATGTTCATACGAAGCATTCGAGTTAGAAAATAAGTCGTTTTATGATTTGGTAAACGTGTTACCTTTATAAGAAACCTTTAAGTTTAAAGTAAAGTCGTTTTAAGTATTAACCAACTTATTGCCCTTACAAGAAGCTTTTAAGCCTAAAAGGAGATCGTTTTACGAGTTAATTAACGTATTACGTTTATACGAAGCTTCTCAATTAGAAGCGAAGTCGTTTTACGAATTCATAAACGTATTTTACAAAGTTAGTTTACACGTTAGCAAATTTAATTCGACCATGAAAAAGCTTTTAAACCATTCACGAAATTGATTTATGAGATTAGTATACTTGGCTTGTATCATGTTCATCGCTTATGTTTGAAAGATTGTAATGAGCGTAGAAGGGCAACTGAAGGTGATTATTTAAAAATCCTAACTTTCAAGAGCACGCCAGTAACTACGAAGTTTTGAATCGTGAGTTGGTATACTCACCATGTTTTTAAGAGGCCTTTCTTGTTATTTGCCTAAAGCTAAAGTCGTAAGGAAATTATGTTTTCATGTTTTAAGTTCATAAAACTTGTATATGAATACGTATAAGTATGTTTGTCTACGAAGTATGTATGTGTATTATGTTTTCATGTTTTAAGTTCATAAAACTTATATTTGAATACTTATAAGTATGTTTGTCTACGAAGTATGTATGCGTATTATGTTTTTATGTTTTAAGTTCATAAAACCTATATATGAATACGTATAAGCATGTTTATCTACTACGCATGTATGTATATGAATTTCATAAGTTCCTAAGACCTATATATGAATCAATATGAGTATGTATGTGAACGTGTGGTTATGCTTATGTCTATGTGTACGTAGAGGAGCTACTCTAGAAACTTTAAGCTTAAGTCTAAGACCCAGGGATGGTGGCTTAGTTCCCGCCTGGTATCACATATGTTACGTATGATAGATTCAGGGATGGTGGTTTGATTCCCGCCTGAAGTCTAAGTAGGAAATTACGTCTCAGCATAGCATGATGTCTGTCCGGATAGGCGTATGTTGCCGCTCGAGTTTGGCTGACTCGGGATGGCAGTAACAAAGTACCTCTAAGAGTCTAGTCTCCTCATCTACATGATTATGTTATTATGTATGATTTTCGATAAGTGAAACTTATGCGTAAAACCCCTTTTATGCTATGTTTCCGGGTTTGCGCAACTTTATTATGTTAAGTCAACGCATTATGGTTTCATCTAAAAGTTAAGCCTTTTGGTATGATGATTCCTTCACTCGGTTTATGGTTCGAATATGATGTATTATGTGAAAGCTCTTCAACTAAAATGAATTACGAAAGGCTTGCGTAAGTTAATATGTATTTTAAGTATGTTTTGGGAGAGAGGGTTTACTCACTGAGCGGTGGTTGCTTATCCCCATTACTTTTCCCCTTTTCCCCAGATCTACGGGTATGTGACTGATGCGTGGAGTACAACAAGGATGGACTTGCTTGGTTTGCTTGTGAAGTAATTATGTAATATTGAATATGTTGTAAGGTTATGTAATTATTTAACTTCTTGTAAAGTGTATGAAAAATAGAAAGCTCTGTATACTCCGGGCGTGTGGCCTGTAGAGTTGTGGACTCCGGCGTGTAGCCGTTGAGATGTTGGTGTTATATAGTACCATTATGTATTGCAGAGTTATTATGTAAGGCTTTAAGCCTGGGAAATGGCCAGTTTTTAGGGGAAACTCTGGCCGTTTTGCCCCAGAAATTAAGAAAATTCTAGCATTTCTAGCCCTAGGGTTAAACTCAAGGCCCAATTAGGTTATAGTGGCTAAGTTTTAAACTTTGAGTCTCTCTCTTATGTTATGTTTTATTTAGGTTTAAGCAAGTTGCCTTAACAGTCTTTCCCCAGGGGAAGGCTGTGGCGTGTAACACGACCCGCCTGAGGTCGGGGGTGTTACAGGCTTGCTTCCCCTTATCCTGTTTTATCCCATATTTAAACTTTCTAAAGTTTCTGGTTCCTTGGGAATTGAATTCTCCAGGGCCAATTTCCCTTTTTGCTCAGCCTTTTTCTTTGTTTTCAATCTTGGTATCTTCTGTGATACGGGCTACTTTCATAGCTCTTTGGTACATTTCTTGAAGGTGGGCATAGGCATACCCCACTATTATCTGCTTTGTTTCACCTTTTAATCCGTGTTCGAAGTGGTCCATCCTCATTTCTTCGATGGCCACTTGGTTAGGTGCGAAGTGGCTCAGCTCGTTGAACTTCGCCGGATATTCTATTATGCTTATTTCTCCTTATTTTAGGCATAAGAACTTCCAATATGGAGTTCTTCTTACATCATGAGAGTAATATTAAGCGTCCATCAAGGCTTTCAGTTGATTCCAGGTTAGCGCAGGTTCAGCCGCTCTAGGTTTTACCATTCTCCACTAGAATTCAGCTTCTTTTTCGAATTGCTAGGTGGCCAGATGCACCTTAAATTCCTCAGGGCAGTTCATGATTTCAAATAAGTTTTCCATCCTCCTGAGCCACTCCTCATATACCATAGGTCAGTTTCACCTTCAAACTTGGGAGGTTTAACCTTATTAAACTGGCATATCATCCCCATGGCAGTTGGTTATGGTGTTAGCTCCCATCGGGGAGGCATCTGTCATGCATTCACACAAGGAATTACTTAGTTCCATTTTCAACTAGGGTTAACATGCGATCACTCTAGGACCTGTAGGGGTATGATGCCTTGGCTGATGGGATGATTCGCAAATGGTGAGAGTTGTTATGTATAGCCTCAAATCTAGTTCAATTCACCCTTCGTATAGTCATACACATATATCATATCTTATTCAAAGGAAATACACATGCATGCTTACTCAAACTAGTGGGTACATTACACTTGGAAGCTATCCATTCATATTTATTTCATTTGGACAGTAGTAGTGGAACATAAGGTTAGTGAATACTCTACATCACCCCAATGCTTTATATTTCAAAGAAACAACTTAAAAGCTTACATCTAGTTTATTTTCATACAACATAACATTTGTGAGCTTAGTTCACGCTGGCTTTCTCTATTCTTCATCTGAGGTGTCATCCTCAAAAAAGTTGTAGCTATGGATTCACTTAGGTTCTCTGGTTGATGATTATCGGGGGCTAGTAGCTCATATAATACCGCAGTGGGAGTATACTCTGCGCAAGGTGTTTCATATACCAGCTCTCTCATTCTGACCATGGTGGCTTGCCACCCTCGAGGGTAATATGTTCCAAAAGCATCCATCTAGTACATCCACATTATGACAACTCGCTTGTAGCATGTGCTTGAGGCCTTTCAGCGAAGAGGCGTCTCATTTGGCGATTTTCTAGCTCACTCCTCTGGGCCACAGCAGTGAGGAGGCGTCGGCTTACCGCAAGCTGGATGAGATGTGTCTGAACAATTTGGACGGTTGCGGTGTTTCTCTGACGTGAAGTATGTCCCAAGTGGTCTACATAGCTCTCTGCCCATAGTATGAATTCTATTAAACCCGATAGGAAAAAGGGGCACATTCTTCTCGATATTGGGTCAAATGCCGTAAGATAAAGGTTATTTCCTTCCATCTCCCCTCGACAGGCATCTTTCTTATGAATCCTGCTGCCCATTCACTTTGATTGCTCTCACTGTGCAGTCTTCGGCCATGCACCCCCATGGCATGCCAAAACATGGCCACATTCCAAGTGTCCCACCAGAAGGGTAGATAAACGAAATCCATGATGTGGAAAACCATCTTACATTTCTATTGAATAATGAGGGGAGAAACAGTACATATGTACATATTATAAATCGTACCCTCATTAACACAAGTAATATCAGGCAAGACACGACCACATAAGCACATAAAGCATGTATTTCACATGGCACTTGCCTATTATGGTATCTAAATGTATAATGCAAACCTATGGCCCTGATACCACCTAATGTAACGCTCTATCCTAAGGAGAGTCACACGACCAGGACTTCCTAGAGAGAAATCCTTAAGGCTCTTGAAGATCGAGGATTTGAATTAGCATTTAGATAGTCATTCTAAAACAAAACTACCAAAGTTTCCTCTGTTTTAGCAACATTTTAGTGCCTTAGAGCTAAGAGTATATAAAATAGGTGTAACATATGCTAAAATAACCCTAGTCCACAGTGCCGGGCTACTCGCCCGGATCACTAATGATCAAACAACTAAAACAAGGGTCAGAATGATACATAAACAAGTACAGAGCTGGCTACATGCTTTCAAATACAACAATGAACTTAAAAACTTACAACGTGGTTGGCATCAAACACTTTGCAAAGCTAGCAGAGACACCTGAGGGGTCGGCATCAAAACAACTTCAAAGGATCTCTTATACCAGCTCAAATTGAACCTGGGAAAAAGGAAAATAATAAAGGGATGAGCAACCACACGCTCAGTAAGAATTCCCCTACTTCTTAAAACCCAAAACAGTTGCAGGCAATAATACTAATAATAGCCACATATCAAGCATTCGTACTTTGCTATCATATGAGGCAATCATAGTCCCCAAGGAATGATTACCCTTCTTAAACTTTATTCCAACCAGTCAACTTAATTCTAGGCCGTTAATGACAAAACTTCTCTACTAGCAGTCATTCAATCACAAAAACAAGTAGACAACAAGAATTGAATATAAACGCTTTCAAACTCACTTTTGAAGACGTAGTGACTCTCGATAAATACTAAGAATGGCTTATAATTCACACCTACTCCTTTAAGGCTTACAATTCTTTATAAAAATTCTTGAAACATCTAAACTGGTAAGAATGACTTTGCAAGAAACATGCTTTAATAGATTATGCACAATAAAAAGTTTGCACAAACAATGTAGCATTTGAAACTTCATTTGACTATACTTAAAAATTCTTTCATAAAAGATAAGAAGGAGGTGCACATTTGACAGCTTTATTTCTTTTCTTAAAACACTTTACCCAGCCTCTTGAGGCTTGTATTCTTTAAAAGAACTTCTTTCATAATGGTTTCCTAATGACCTTCATTAGCATTTTTAAATCTTACTCAATATGGCCTCGTAAGTGCCCTCATAAATCTTTCTTTTCTGAAATACTTAAAATGGCGAAATGCCAACTTCTTTTCTTACTTATTAGAAACTTACTCATAGCATAAAAGCATCTTATCGTGCTAGCTAGGGGAGATTTACATTGCCCCTAAGTGAGATCGTCATTCACAACTCACGTTATCCCCGGGGTATACGTACATAACCTTTGGCCAAAATGCATCTCAGTAGGTAAACTCAAACTTCGATATTGTCCTCTGTGGGCCAACAGCTCACACCAAGATAATTATATCTTGAGTCCAGTTCCCCTCAAGGTTTTCTTATGCGTCACACATCATAACTTATCCGGGGAATAGCTTACACCAAGATAATTCATATCTTGAGTCAAGTTCTTAAGTTTTCTTTAGGGGGAAACAGCTCACGCCATCTTTGCGTCCAGTTTTCAGGAACAGCTCACACCAAGATAATTCATATCTTGAGTCCAGTTCTTAACGTTGGCCAATTGCCTAGCACTTTTTTATCCTTTAAAAACGTATTTCATTTCTCTTCTTTAGTTGCTTACTGTACTGAAAACTTACCTTTTTACAAAATGATCATAACTTACTAAATGCATATAGTTAACTTAGTTTTTAATTTAAAAACTTCTTATAAATGTGCTAACTCATAAAATGACTTTACTTTTAACTTTAAAAGCTTGTTATAAATATAATAAGTTTACTAATTCATAAAACGACTTCATTTCTAACTTAAAAGTTTCGTATAAACGTAATAAGTTTGTTAAATTGTAAAACGATCTCGTTTTCAACTTAAAAGTTTCTTAACATCGTAATACGCTTATTAGTTCATAAAACGACTTCTTTTTAAACTTACGAGCTTCTTATAAACGAAATAAGATTTGTTAACATGTAAATCAGCTTCGTAAATAACTTAAAAGCTTCTTATAGACGTAATAAATTTTTTAACATGTAAATCGACTTCCTTTTAAACTTAAAAGCTTCTTACAAATGTCAAACGATTGCTAGTTCATAAAATGACTTCGTTTTCAGCTTAAAAGCTTCTTAATAATGTAATACGTTTGTTAGTTCGTAAAAAGATTTTGTTTCTAACTTATAAACTTCTTATAAACGTAATACGCTTACTAAATCGTAAAATGACTTAACTTCTAACTTAGATACTTCTTGTAAACGTAATAAATTTGCTAAATCGTAAAACGATCTTGTTTTTAACTTAAAAGTTTCTTAATAACATAATACGTTTGTTAATTTGTAAAACGAAACCCATCTGGAACATAGAGTACATAGTTAGCATTTAACTCAAACTAGGTTCGTAATAAAACCCTCAGTTGTCATTTTATAACTCGTTTCAACCCCTTTTTAAACTCAAAGGAGGGTGTAAAAATAAACTGAATGCTTAAAACGTTCCAAACTTGTTATTATTTGAAAACTTAAGGTACCTGGCTAGTTTATAAGGTAAACAAGTTTTCTTCGTAAACTTTCAACGTGAATGCCTCTTAAAACATAATGGTCTTACATGCTCGTAACTTCAAATTCAATAGAGACCTAAGCAAGCAACTAGTATATAAATTAGCTAAACTTCATAATTAAGGTGCTCTTTTATAGGTCGTTTAAATTCTTTTAAACATAAGGAGAAGTTATAAACAAACCAATGCCTTAAACATTTTCAAATTCAGTTTTAGTTCACTTTTAAACTTCCTAAACCTATCGACTATTCAGTCGAGTTACTAACTGAGTAGTTCGACGATTTAGGATCTCTTTTAGGCCACAAACATCTTGGTCAACTAACGGGCAATTGGTAGGCACTTAAAAACGTTCGAAATCATAAAAATAAGCTTTCTAAATGACCCTTCTTTTTAAAGACGTCTTAAGTTTCAAGAATTGATCACGTAACATATTGAGGGGAGAGGAGTTTACACATAGCACATTTATGCACTTCATATCACAACTTAGCAGAATTTGCCCATTAAGCCACACATGGCCTCGCAATCCACACGATTGCGGTAATTCACAATCCAAGCTCCCTCCTCACATAACAACGATCACAAGAACCTCAAACCACTCGACAGTTCTACCTTAAGCCATCCAACTACCAAGCTCGGTTCAATATTGGCACGTACAAACCAATAATACATAGAACGAACATAAATTGGTATAACATTCATGCTTAATAACCAACCTAGTGTTTAAGTGTTCCAACTGATGCAATCGAGACTTTAAGCGATATTTTGCTTTTTAGCTTGCAAACTGATATCCATAGGCATAATATTTCATTGAAATTGCTACGAATAGAGTATTAACATGCCCAAATCGATTTAGCCATAGTCCTTCGAGGCAATTCAGTTATTTCTATTATTACTTTAACTGCTCAACTAGCATCACTAAGCGTCAAACAGAATTCAAGTGCGATAAACTCATGCTACGACAGTCGGATAACAATATTCTGCTTACTTTACAATCCTCGATTAATTGGTACATTCAGCCATACATCGAATTATCATACAATTAACCGAAATTCGGTACCACGTTCGTAATTTCCCAACTTTGACATCCAATTTTACCCTAATTGATTTCTAAACTTGGAATTAACATACACTATCTAAATTTCGCTAAAATCATTGAAATTAATAGTAATTTTAGGAGGAAAGGAACCTTCACCTAGAACCCAGGCTAGAAGTTCGATTCACAGCTGTGGCTCGAATTTAGGGAACTTCGAACGACTCCAAACTTCGACCTTGCCCTCTGGTCACGCGATCAGCACCAACTCATACCCAAACTTCACCAATTCGAGCCCTAAACAAGCCTGAATTTCGGTTATCAATTTGGGATCGAATTGGGTGTTCTAAAGCAGTGATTTCTGCCCTAATTTACAGAAAATTGATGCAACTAAGAGGTGAATTGCATGGCCATACCTGGGGTACGTGTTCAAGCTCTGATTCGGTGCCCTAACCCCCCAAAAACGTGATGGGTTCTTCTCGATTCTGCCCAATTTCAGTACCAAATGGTGGCTAGTTTGTGGGGGAGGTCGAATGGGGGAATTTTGTAGCTAAAAGTGGCAAGAAATCTCTGGGTTTGGGAGCTTGGTGGCGCATGCATGGAAGGGAAGAGGACGAAGAAGATGAAGCAGAGAGAGAGTAAGATGTTGCCAAATGGGGGGGCTCGCGTGCAGGTGAGGAAGAAAAGAGGGACACACGTAAATTACCAGTCCCCCCCCAACTCTCTTTCATTTATTTTTGGTCCAAACTAATCAATACTTGACTCTGCAAATCAAATTCGTAACGCGTATTGTAAACCCAAATTGATAATATAACATTTCATCGATTACTTGTTCACAAATGTGACAAGGTTTGATTTGATACTGATCGAAATACTCTTAAGGTTGACAACCTAATCGTATTCGGATTCCTAGTTGATTTAATACTCATTAATAACCGTTAATGATGCTTATTAAAAATCATCAAAAGATTTTTAAAACTAATAATAATATTAATAGTAATAATAATAATAGTGATAATAACATCCTTTTTAATAAAATTAGCGCTCACATAGGCATTTGGAAAATAATTTTAGCTCGTATCGCTAATAAAATACGGTTTTCATAAAGCAAAAAGGCATTACTAACAACTTAACGGAATATAAAGCACGCGGGTATTACACTCTCCCCCCTTAAAAGAATTTCATCCTCGCAATTACCTACTTGGTGGAAATAACAGGGGCGTACTTCTCCCGCACTCCCTTTACAATCCGATCTACTTCATGCTTAGCTATCCACTCCGTGTCCAAAGTAACATTCCCTCCTTGGGTTTCTAGTCTTACCTAGTCAACGGGCTTTTCCTTGAACCATAGCAACACAATCTCTAAAGGTAAGGAGTTGGGTATCCATCTCGTCGGGCTTACTGGCTGGCTTCTTTATAATTCCCAGGTTTACAAACTACTAAGTAGCGTTAGAAATCAACTAAATGGCAAGCATAAAGATTGGTAAGAGGAGGAGTACTTGGTACTGCCTTAGTGGAATCTCCTTCTAATCAGAATGCTCGACGTCCAGCTTGAGGTTGCTTACGGTCTCTATTGTTTCTTAGGGAAACATCACCTGGAAGCCGACCTTGTTGTGCCGTTAGGTCGATTCCTGTCCCAGACCTTTGAATATTACCTTGATTATTCCACATGGTGCTTGGGCAATTAGCGGCTTTGTGACCCATATCACCACATCCAAAACATGAGCCCGTAAAGCTTCTGCATGGGCCAGGGTGCTGACGTCCACACTGGCCACACATTATCCTTGGTTTCCATTGGACGGCTTGCTTCTCCTTATCCTCTTTTATCCTAGATTTAAACCTTCTGAAGTTTCTGCTTCGTTGGAAATTGAATTCTCTAGGGCTAATTTCCCTCTTTGCTCGACCTTTTTCTTTGTTTTTAATCTCGGTCTCATCTATAATACGGGCTACTTTCACAGCCCTCTGGTACATTTCTTGAAAGTTGGCATAGGCATACCCCGCTATTATCTGCTTTATTTCTCCTTCTAATCCTTGTTCGAAGTGGTCTATCCTTATTTCTTCAGTGGCCATTTGGTTAGGTGTAAAGCGGCTGAGCTCGTTGAACGTTGCTGCATATTCTATTACGCTCATTTCAGTTGGTTCCAGGTTAACATGGGCTCACCTGCTCTAGGTCTTACCATTCCCCACCAGAATTCAGCTTCTTTTTTGAATTGATAGGTGGCCAGATGCACCTTAAATTATGTATAGCTTCAGGTCTAGTTCAGTTCAACCTTCATATAGTTATACGCGCATAACACATCTTATTCAAAGAAAATACACCTTCATGCTTGCACAAACTAGCGGGCGCATAACACTCGGAAGCTATCCATTCATATTTATTTCATTTGGGCAGTAGTAGTGGACATAAGGTTACTGAATACTCTTCATCACCCTAATGCTTCATATTTCAAAGAAACAACTTAAAAGATTACATCTGGTTTATTTTCGTACAACATAACATTTGTGAACTTAGTTCACGCTGGCTTACTCTATTCTTCATCTGAGGTGTCATCCCCAGAAATGTCTCAGCTATAGATTCACTTAGGTTCTTTGGTTGATGATTATTAGGGGCTAGCAGCTCATACAATACCGCAATGGGAGTGCACTCTGTGCAAGGTGTTTTATCTACCAGCTCTCTCACACTGAGCATGGTGGCTTGCCACCCTCGGGGTAATATGTTCCAAAAGCATCCATCCAGCATATCCACATCATGGCAAATCACTTGTAGCGCTATGCTTGAGGCCTTTCAGCGAAGAGGCATCTCAGTTGGTGATTTTCTAGCTCACTCCTCGGGGCCACAGTAGCGGGGAGGCGTCGGCTTACCGCAGGCTGGATGAGATGCGTTTAAAAATTTTGGACGGCAGCAGCGTTTCTCTGGCGTGAAGTAAGTCCCAAGCGGTCTACATAGCTTTCTGCCCATAGTTGGAATTCTATTAAACCCGATTGGAAAAAAGGGCACATTCCTCTCGGTATTGGGTTAAATGCCGTAAAACAAAGGTTATTTCCTTCCATCTCCCCTCCACAGGCACCTTCCTTATGAATCTTGCTGCCCATTTACTTTGACTGGTCTTATGGCGCAGTCTTCGGCTATACACCTCCATGGCATGCCAAAACATGACTGCGTTCCAAGCGGTGCACCAAAAGGGTAGATAAACGAAATCCATGATGTGAAAAACCATCTTATATTACCACTGAATAATAAGGGGAAAAGCAGTACATACATACATATTATAAGTCGTACCCTCATTAACACAAGTAATACCAAGCAAGACGCAACCACATAAGCACATAAAGCATGTATTTCACATAGCACATGCCTTTTTATGGTATCTAAATGCATAATGCAAACCTATGACTCTGATACCACCTAATGTAATGCCTTCATCCTAGGGAGAGTCACACGGCCAGGACTTCCTAGAGAGAAATCCTTAAGGCTCTTGAAGATCGGGGGTTTGGGTTAGCATTTAGATGGCCATTCTAAAACAAAACTACCAGAGTTTCCCCTATTTTAGCAATATTTTAGGGTCTTAGCTCAACCAAGAGTACCTGTATACTGGTAAATAGGTGTAACATATACTAAAATAGCGTAAGTCCACAGTGTCAGGCCACCCGCCTGAATCACTAACGATCAAACAACTAAGATAAGGGTCGAAATGATACACAAATAGGTACAGAGCCAGCTAAATGCTTTCACATACAACAATGAACTTAAAAGTTTACAATATGGTGGGCATCAAACACTTTGCAAAGCTGGCAGAGACTCCTAAGGGGTCGGCATCAAAACAACTTCAAAGGATCTCTTATACCAGCTCAAATTGAACCTGGGAAAAAGGGGAATAATAAAGGGATGAGCAACCACACGCTCAGTGAGAATTATCCTACTCTTTAAAACCCAAAACAGTTGTAGGCAATAGTACTAATAATAGCCACCTATCAAGCATTGGTACTTTACTACCATATTACGCAATCGTAGTCCCCAAGGAACGATTACCCTCATTAAGCTTCACTCCAACCACTCAACTCAATTCTAGGCCTTTAATGACAAAGCTTCCCCACTAGCAGTCATTCCGGCATATAAACAAGTAGGCAACAAGGATTAAATATAAACGCTTTCAAACTCACTTTTGAAAACATAGTGACTCCCGATAAATACCAAGAATGGCTTATAATTCACCCAAACTCCGTTAAAGCTTACAATTGTTATAAAAATTCTTAAAATATCTAAACTGGTGAGAATGACATGACAAGAAAGATGCTTTCATAGATTATGCACAATGAAAAGCTTGCACGAACAATACAACATTTGAAACCTCATTTGACTATACTTGGAAATTCTTTCATAAAAGATGAGCAGGAGGTGCACAATTGAAAGCTTTGTTTCTTTTCTCAAAACCCTTTACCCAGCGTCTTCGGGCTCGAATTCTTTAAAAGAACTTCTTTCATAATGGTCCTCTGTAACACCCCCAGCCCCTAGGCCAGAAGCGTTACGCTTTCCTAACTTCTTACTTAAATCCTGGGACGAAATGGGCAGAGTTCCCCCTAAAAACTGACCATTTCCAGGCTAAAAGCCTTACAATAAGTCCCTGTAAATCAACGGAAGCGCAAACATTTGAAACATAGCTCAACGGCCACACGCCGGAGTTCATAACTCAACGAGCCACTCGCTCGGAGTACACCAACCAGATTGATTCATGAATAAAGAAGAAATAGAAGATACAACTCAACGGTTAACAATACCGGAGTATTAAGATTTACATCCCTAAACATAGCTAAATTAAATCAAGAAGACATCTAACTAACTTGATGGTTGGCTCAAGCAGCCATATAGAGCGACCTTTATACCATATGTAATACATGAACTACAATAATCGTTTACATACCTTTATAAACTAAAAGTACATTACATGACTTCATTAAACACGTAAGATCCCTTCCAATGAGCACATACGACGCCTTGTAAGCAACAATAGGTTCCTTCTGGGCTTATCTGACTCAACTTCTTCCTGTCGGAAAGAAAATCTGGGGAAAAGGGGAAAGAGTAATGGGATGAGCAACCACACGCTCAGTGAGTGTCCCCCAACCCCCTTAAAACCAAAACTGTTGCAAGCAATACTATCTTTACTAGTCACATATCACGTTTCCATACTTTACTATCATAATAGATATTCATAGAACCTTTATGGGAGGATCACTAAACATAAACTTCACTTCGACCACCCAATCATATTTCTAGCTTCCTCAACGACGGAGTCAGTTAGGCATGTGAGTATCGAAGGCTAAGTATAAGGATCTTTTCTTTTCATAACATAACTTCCTAATACTCCATTTGAACTACACATGAACCCTCAATCATATGATGTGTATATAAGGTTATCCCTTTTTATAAATACAATTTTCTTGGCATTTCATTCATATGATACACATATCACACACATAAACACATATCAACGTTCATTCTTTTAGGAAGAGACGCCTTCATTCATAGAATTTTCAATGTGCTATAACTTTCTTTCTCATCTCGTACACTTTAAATCAGACAGATTTGCTATGGATAAGAATGATGCCACATAAGATTGGAATCCACGTTCAACCATACTTAAGAATCATTCATAATGCATCCATTGAAAGCTTTCCTTTAATACACAGGCTAAGAATCCACATTCATCATATTTAAGAACATTTTCTTTAAATCTGCAATGAAACTTTCTTTGAACATTGAAAGCATTTCATAACCTTGAGGTTCTCAATCTTTTGAAAGAGTTTACATTTCGCATTCGTCGTAAAACGACCCTTGTATGCATTTCATATTCATTCCATGCGGCCTCTTTGGGCCCATAAAACATTCTTTTTCTTTAAAACATATAAAATGGCAAAGGCCAATTGCTTTTCTTAACTTAGTACGAAAGTACTTCTGGCATAAGATCATTACAGGGTGCTGATTGGGTGAGAACTATTCTCGACCCCATAGTGAGACCTAACGCTCACGCTTAAGCTCTTACTCCCGGGATGGCTACATATAACATATCGGACCATTACATTAGCCCTCGTCAGGGCCTCTAGGGTTTATCCGGACTTATCCCCTAGGTTAACATTACATCATATCATATTGTCCGCAGCACATTATCTTAGCCACTTAAAGCGTATCGGCCATAACGGCTAGTAATTTTCCATTTCAAACAATAAAATCATTCAACGTATAATTCCCATCTCCCTTTTGTTAAAAACGTTTTAGGGATTCCTCCAAACACTATTTGAATAGCTAAAATAGGTCATAGCTCGTTACTAGATATGGCTATTATTCATTTAAAACACATGAAAAGTCATTTGCTAAAACATCGCCCTTCCACACGCATGTTACATTTTAGACATACAAGAAAAAAGGAATACACATATCATATTTAAACACTTCGTAATCATTTCAACACAATGAGCCACACATGGCCTCGCAATCCACACGATTGCGGTAATTTCACAACCCGAACTCCCTCCTCACAAGCACCGTACCACAGGACCTCGAACGCTCATGATTCTTTCCTCAAACCATCCAACTACCAACTCGATTCATCGTTTCATTAATCACAACATATTATCCTATTAGCTTATAAAAATAAAGGGTGAAGTTTAGGTTCTTACCTGAGCATCCAGCACCATTCAGCGGTGCGCTACAACAAGCGTTCATATGGCCACATTTATTCATGAATCGACAACACTTTATTCAATAAATCAAACATAATTTGATTCTAAACATATACGATACATTTTGAAGCAACTTTCCTAAGCATGAATGTACAGAGAACATAGGTTCGAGTGAAAACTAAACATATTTCAATAGCTTCGAATTTAATTCGTTTACATGCATTAGTTAGCTTAACTCGAGTCGAACCTAAACATGTTTATATAACTTCGAGATTAATTCCTTTAACATGCATTAGCTAATCCACTTGATTCGAAGCTAAACACATTTCATTAACCTCAAAATTAGCTCATTTGCACGCATCGGTTAATCAATTCGAATGGAAGCTAAACACGTTAAAAGGACTTCGATTTTAACCCTTTTTCATATATTAGCTAAATAACTTGAATAGAAGCTAAGCATGTTAACACAACTTCGATTTTAATTCTCTTTCGCACGTTATCTCATTAACTTGAGTCGACGCTAAACATGTTAATATAACTTCGTTTTTAATTCTTTTTCATGCATCAACTAATTAACTTGAATCGATGCTAAACACGTTAAATTAACTTTGAATTAGCATCTCAAGCATGAATTACATTCATTGTTTCGAATCGACGCTAAACACCTTTAAATTACTTCGAATTAACATCTTAAGCATGAATTACATTCATTGTTTCGAATCGACGCTAAACACATTTAAATTACTTCGAATTAACATCTTAAGCATGAATTAACAACTCAGGCATGATTCACGTTTATTGGTTCGAATTGAAGCTAAACGCACATAATTTGCATCAATTTACAATCTCAGGCATCCATTAACTACATGCATTCGAATAAACGCTAAACACGTATAAGTCACTTCGAATCACAATCATAGGCATCCATTAACTACATGCATTCGAATTAACGCTAAACACGTATAAGTCACTTCGAATCACAATCATAGGCATCCATTAACTACATGAATCGAACCTAAGCAGGTATAGCTCACTTCTTGCCATTTCTAACGCATTTAACAAACCCTAACTTAACATGCAACATCAATCTGCTGAAATTCGTTTGAAAATTAATATCAGTTTAGGAGGCGAAGAACACCCACCTCGATACCACGCTAGAGACACGCAATTTAGCTTGATTTGAGGCCAAAATCGAACACCAAAAGCCAGATGCTCCTCTGCTCTTCGCGCGTGAATCGACTAGCCCAAACCCAAAAACCCTAACTTGTGGCTTTTTGAGAAATTTAAGCATGGTTAAGGAGGATTCAAGGTGGGGATTCAATTTAAAGGAGTTGAGAAGTTCGAACTCACCGTGCATGCATGATTTCGATCGCGTATCCGGCCGTCCTTGCGCCAGAATCGGCCCAGCCATGGCCGATTTTCGCTCAGCCTCGGCACAGGTTGGTCGCCGGCAGCCAGGGGAGGCGGATTGGGGCTTGGAACCGGCGAGTATAGCGCGTGTGAGGTGAGGAGATGAGGGAGACGGTGGTGGCTTTTGGGCGGTGGTGGACGCGTGGTGTGGGGGACCGTTTGCCCCTTTCTCTCGCCGGTGATGCGTGCTGGCCGGCGGCAACGCCAGGTGGCCGGTCGCCGGTGAGAGAGAGAGAGAGAGAGAGAGTGAGAGAGATGGGCTAGAGAGAGAGAGAGCGTGTGGTGAGAAGGGGGGGTCGGGGTCTCCCGACTTCGGTCCCCCTTTTCTCCCTTTTTCCTTTTTTTTTTGTTTGTTTTGGGTTAAACTAACAACGTTCAACTAAAACCGCTAGTCCAATCTCAAATGTCTTGTTCTAAACTCAAATCGATACATAACCCTTCATCAATTATTCGAACCCAAATACGTCGAAGTTCGATTTAATAAGCCTCGAAACTAATTCTAAGGTTGAAAACCTAATCGTTTTCAGGAAACGACTAAATAAATCGAATAACAACTAAATTGAATTATCGATATAATTTAAAGGCATAAATGGTACGAATTGACTTTGAAATCAATAGTAGCAATAATAATATCCTTTTTAATAATTGTATAGCTCCCAAAAGCACATCGATTAATAATTTAACTCATACGGTTACTAAAAATACGATTTTAGAACGTAAAAAGGACATTTAATTAGCTTAACGGAAAACGAAAATGCGGGGTGTTACATCCTCTAACGACCTCCGTAAGCATTTTCAAATCTTATTCAATGTGGCCTCGTAAGGGCCCTTATAAATCTTTCTTTCTGAAATACTTAAAATGACGAAATGCCAACATCTTTTCTTACTTATTAGAAACTTACTCATTGCATAAAAATATCTTATTGTGTTGGCTAGGGGAGATTTACACTGCCCCTATGTGAGATCATCACTCACAACTCACGTTATCCTAGGGGTGTACGTACATAACTTTTGGCCAAAACACGTCTCAGCAGATAAGCTCAAACTTCGATATTGTCCTCTGTGGGGTAACAACGTACACCAAGATAATCATATCTTGAGTCCAGTCCTCCTCCAGGTTTTCTTGCGCATCACAGATCATAACTTACCCGAGGAAAAGCTCACACTAAGATAATTCATATCTTGAGTCTAGTTTCTAGGAACAGCTTACACCAACATAGTTCATATCTTGAGTCCAGTTCCTGACTTTTCTTTAAGGGAAAACAACTCACGCCATCTTTGCGTCAATTTTCCAGGAATAGCTCACACCAAGATAATTCACATCTTGAGTCCACTTCCTAACCCTGGCCAATTGCCTAGCACTTTCTTAGCCTTTAAAAACGTATTTCATTTCTCTTGTTCAGTTGCTTACTATATTGCAAACTTACGTTTTTCAAAATGATCATAACCTTACTAAATGCTTATACTTCGCTTTGTTTTTAATTTAAAAACTTCTTATAAACATACTAACTCGTAAAACAACTTTACTTTTAACTTTAAAAGCTTCTTATAAACATAATACATTTACTAATTCGTAAAACAACTTCGTTTCTAACTTAAAAGCTTGTATAAACGTAATAAGTTTGCTAAATCCTGAAACGATTTCATTTTCAACATAAAAGCTTCTTAATAACGTAAGACGTTTGTTAGTTCACAAAACGACTTCATTTTAAACTTACGAGCTCCTTATAAACAAAATAAGATTTGTTGACACGTAAATCGACTTCGTAAATAACTTAAAAGCTTCTTATAGGTGTAATAAGTTTATTAACACGTAAATCAACTTCCTTTTAAACTTTAAAGCTTCTTACAAATGTCAAACGATTGCTACTTCATAAAACAACTTCATTTTTAACTTAAAAGCTTCTTAATAACATAATACATTTGTTAGTTCGTAAAAAGATTTCGTTTCTAACTTATAAACTTCTTATAAGTGTAATGCGCTTGCTAAATCGTAAAATGGCTTAATGTCTAACCTAAATACTCCTTGTAAACGTAATAAATTTGCTAAATCGTAAAACGATCTTGTTTTTAACTTAAAAGTTTCTTAATAACGTAATACGTTTGTTAATTCGCAAAACGAAATCCATTTTGGAAATTAAAGTACTTAGTTAGTGTTTAACTCAGACTAGGCTCATCATAAAACCCTCAGTTGTCATTTTATAACACGTTTCAACCCCTTTTAAAAGTCAAAGGAAGGCGTAAAAATAAATTGAATGCTTAAAACGTTCCAAATTTGTTATTATTTGAAAACTTAAGGTATTTGGCTCGTTTATAAGGTAAACAAGTTTTCTTCGTAAACTTTTAACGTGAATGCATCTTAAAACATAATGGTTTTACATGCACGTAACTTGAAACTCAATAGAGAACTAGGCAAGCAACTAGTATATAAATTAGCTAAACTTCATAATTAACACCTTAAGGTGCTCTTTTCCAGGTCGTTTAAATTCTTTTAAACACAAAGAGAAGTTATAAACAAACCAAGGCCTTAAACATTTTTAAATTCACTTTTAGTTCACTTTTAAACTTCCTAAACCTATTGACTATTCAATCGAGTCACTGATTGAGTAGTTCGACGATTTAGGATCTCTTTTAGGCTGCAAACATCTTAATCAACTAACTGGCAATTGGTAGGCACTTAAAAACGTTCGAAATCATAAAAATAAGCTTTCTGAATGACCCTTCTTTTTAAAGACGTCTTAAGTTTCAAGAATTGATCATGTAACACATCGAGGGGAGAGGAGTTTACACATAGCACATTCATACACTTCATATCCCAACTTAGCAGAATCTGCCCATTAAGCCACACATGGCCTCGCAATCCACATGATTGCGGTAATTCACAATCCAAGCTCCCTCCTCACATAACAACGACCACATGAACCTCAAACCACTCGATAATTCCCCCTCAAGCCATCCAACTACCAAGCTCGGTTTAATATTGGCACGCACAAACCAATAATACATAGAACGAACATAAATTGGTATAACATTCATGCTTAATAACCAACATAGTGTTTAAGTGCTCCAACTGATGCAATCGAGACTTTAAGCAACATTTTGCTTTCTAGTTCGCAAGCCAATATCCATAAGCATAATATTTCATTGAAATTGCTACGAATAGACTATCAACATACCCAAGCCGATTTAGCTATAGCTCTTAGAGACAATTCAATTATTTCCATAATTACTTCAACTGCTCAACTAGCATCACTAAGTGTCAAACAGAATTTGAGTACGACAAACTCATACTACGATAGTCAGATAACAACATTCTGCTTACTTTACAATCCTCGATTAACTCGTACATTCAGCCATGCATCGAATTATCATGCAATTAACCCAACTTCAGTACCATGTTCGTAATTTCTCAACTTTGACATCCAATTTCACCCAAATTGATTTCTAAACTTGGAATTAACATGCACTAACTAAATTTAGTTAAAATCGTTGAAATTAATAGTAATTTTAGGAGGAAAGGAACCCTCACCTTGAACCCAAGCTAGAGGTTTTATTCACAGCTGCGGGCTCGACTTTAGGGAACTTCTAACGACTCCAAACTTTGACCTTGCCCTCTGGTCGCACGAACAGCACCAACTCACACCCAAGCTTCAACAATTTGAGCCTTAAACAAGCCTAAAATTCAGTTATCAACTTGAGATCGAATTGGGTGCTCGAAAGTAGCGATTTCTACCCTAATTTATAGAAAATTGAAGCAACTAAGCGGTGAATTACATGGCCATACCTAGGGTGCGTGTTCAAGCTCCGATTTGGTGCCCCAACCTGTCGAAAACATGGTGGGTTCTTCCCGGTTCTGCCCAATTTCAGTACCAAATGGTGGCTAGTTTGTGGGGGAGGTTGAATGGGGGAATTTTGCAGCTAAAAGTGGCAAGAAATCTCTAGGTTTGGGAGCTTGGTGGCGCATGCATGGTGGAGAAGAGGAGGAAGAAGATGCAGTAGAGAGGGAGAGAGACAGAGAGTGAGATGTCATCAAATGGCGGGCTCGCAGGCAGGTAAGGAAGAAAAGAGGGACACGCGTAAGTTACCAGTTTGCCCCCCACTGTCTTTCATTTATTTTTGGTCCAAACTAATCAATACTCAACACCGCTAATCTAATTTGCAACCCGTGTTCTAAACCCAAATTGATAATATAACATTTCATCAATTACTCGTTCCCAAATGTGACAAGGTTCGATTTAATAATCGTCGAACTATTTCTAAGGTTGACAACCTAATCGTATTCGAATTAGTAATCGATTTAGTACTCGTTAATAACCATTAATAATGCTTATTAAAAATCATCGAAAGATTTTCAAAACTAGTAATAATATTAATAGTAATAATAATAACAGTGAAACCAACATCCTTTTTGATAAAATTAGCACTCACATAGGCATTTATAAAACAATTTTAGTCCATATTGCTAGTAAAATACAGTTTTCATGGCGCAAAAAGGCATTACTAACAACTTAACGGAATATAAAGCATGCGGGTATTACACTCTCCCCCCTTAAAAGAATTGCGTCCTCGAAATTACTTACTTACTGGAAATAACGGAGGCGTACTTCTCCCGCACTCCCTTCACAATCCGATCTACTTCATGCTTAGCTATCCACTCTGTCTCCAAAGTAACATTCCCTTCTTAGCCTTCTAGTCTTACCTAGTCAACGGTTTTTTCCCTGAGCCATAACAACGCAATCTCTAAAGGTAAGATCGATATGATGATTAGTTCTTAAAGGGTAGACATAAGGAGTTAGGTATCCATCTCGTCAGGCTTACTGGTTGGCTTCTTTGCAATTCCCGGGTTTACAAACGATTGAGTAGCGTTAGAAATCAACTAAATTGTGAGCATAAAGATTGGTAACAAGAGGAGTACCTGGTACTGCCTTAGTGGACTCTCCTTCCAATCAGAATGCTTAACCTCCCGCTTAAGGTTTCTTATGGTCTCTTCTGTTTCCTGGGGAAACACCAGCTGGAGGGCGGCCTTGTTATGCCATTGGGTTGATTCCCATTCCAGACCTCTGAATATTACCCTGATTATTCCATGTGGCCCTTGGGCAATTAGGGGCTTTGTGACCCATATCACCACATCCAAAACATGAGCCCGTAAAGCTTCTGCATGGGCCAGGGTGCCGACGTCCATACTAGCCACATGTTATCCTTGGTTTCCCCAGGACGGCTTGCTTACCCTTATCCTGTTTTATCCCAAATTTAAGCCTTCTGAAGTTTCTACTTCCTTGGGAATGGAATTCTCCCGGGCCAATTTCCCCCTCTGCTCAGCCTTTTTCTTTGTTTTCAATCTCGATCTCATCTATGATACGGGCTACTTTCACAGTCCTCTGGTACATTTCTTGAAAGTTAGCATAGGTATACCCCGCTATTATCTACTTTATTTCTCCTTTTAATCCTTATTCAAAGTGGCCCATTATCATTTCTTCGATGGCCATTTGGTTAGGTGCAAAGCAGCTCAGATTGTTGAACTTCGCCGCATATTCTATTACACTCATTTCTCCTTGCTTTAGGCATAAGAACTCCCGTTACTTAGTTCTTCTTGCATCATAAGAGTAATATTGAGCATCCATCAAGGCTTTTAGTTGGTTGCAGGTTGACGCGGGTTCACCCGCTCTAGGTTTTACCATTCCCACCAGAATTCAGCTTCTTTTTCAAATTGAAAGGTGGCTAGATGCACCTTAAATCCTGCAGGGCACTCTATGATCTCAAATAAGTTTTCCATCCCCCTAAGCCACTCCTCGCATACCATCGGGTCAGTTCCACCTTCAACCTTGGGAGGTTCAAGCTTATTAAACTAGCATATCATCTCCATGGTAGTTGGTTCTATTATGAGTTCCCGTCGAGGAGGCATTTGTCAGACATTCACCCAAGGAATTACTTAGTTCCATTTTCAACTAAGGTTGACATGCGATCACTCTAGGACCTGTAGGGGTATGATTCCTTGCCTAATAGAATGATTCGCAAATGGCGAGAGTTGTTACGTATAGCCTCAAGTCTAGTTCAATTCAACCTTCATATAGTCATATGCGCATATCACATCTTATTCAAAGGAAATACACGTGCATGCTTGCACAAACTAGCGGGCACATAACACTTGGAAGCTATCCATTCATATTTATTTCATTTGGACAGTAGTGTTGGAATATAAGATTACTAAATACTCTTTATCACTATAACGCTTCATATTTCAAAGAAACAACTTAAAAGCTTACATCTGGTTTATTTTCATACAACATAACATTTGCAAACTTAGTTCACGCTGGCTTACTCTATTCTTCATATGAGGTGTCACCCCCAGAAAAGTTGTAGCTATGGATTCATTTGGGTTCTCTGGTTGATGATTATTAGGGGCCAGTAGCTCATACAATACCGCAGAAGGAGTATACTTTGCGCAGGGTGTTTTATTTACCAGCTCTCTCATTCTCAGCACGGTGGCTTGCCACCCTCAGGGGTAATATGTTTCAAAAGCATCCATCCAATGTATCCACATTACGACAACTCGCTTGTAGCTCTCTGCTTGAGGCCTTTCAGCGAAGGGGCATCTTATTTGGCGATTTTCTAGCTCACTCCTCTGAGCCACATCGGTAGAGAGGCGTCGGCTTACGGTATGCTGAATGAGATGTGCCTGAACAATTTGGACGGCTACGGCGTTTCTTTGGTGTGAAGTAAATCCCAAGTGGTCTACATAGCTCTCCGCCCATAGTGGGAATTCTATAAAACCCGATAGGAAAAAAGGGCACATTCCTCTCGGTATTGGGTGAAATGCCGTAAGATAAAGGTTATTTCCTTCCATCTCCCCTCAAGAGGCATCTCTCTTATTAATCTTGCTGCCATTCACTTTGATTGATCTCATGGTGCATTCTTCGGATATGCACCTCCATGGCATGCAAAAACATGACCGCATTCCAAGCGGCCCACAGAATGCTAGATAAATGAAATCCGTGATGTGGAAAACCATCTCATATTACCACTATATAATAAGGGGAGAATCAATACATACGTGCATATTATAAGTCGTAGCCTCGTTAACACAAGTAATACCAAGCAAGACACGACCACATAAGCACATAAAGCATACACTTCACATAGCACACGCCTATTATGGTATCTTAATGCATAATGCAAACCTGTGGCTCTGACACCACCGGATGTAATGCCTCTATCCTAGGGAAAGTCACACCATCAAGACTTCCTAGAGAGAAATCCTTAAGGCTCTTGAAGATTTAGGGTTTGGATTAGCATTTAGATAGTCTTTCCAAAACAAAACCACCAGAGTTTCCCATGTTTTAGCAACATTTTAGGATCTTAGCTCAGCTAAGAGCACCTGTAAACTGCTAAATAGGTGTAACATATGCTAAAATAACCCAAGTCCACAGCATCGGGCCACTCGCCTGGATCACCAACAATCAAACAACTAAAAGAAGGGTCGGAATGATACATAAACAGGTACAGAGCCGGCTATATGCTTTCACATACAACAATGAACTTAAAAGTTTGTAACGTTGTAGGCATCAAACACTTTGCAAAGCTGGCAGAGACTCCTGAGGGGTCGGCATCAAAACAACTTCAAAGGATCTCTTATACTCGCTTAAAGTGAACTTGGGGAAAACGGGAATAATAAAAGGATGAGCAACCACACGCTCAGTGAGAATTCTCCTAGTCCTTAAAATCCAAAACAGCTACAGGCAATAATACTAATAATAGCCGCATATCAAGCATTCGCACTTTACTATCATATTAGGCAATCATAATCCCTAAGGAATATTTACCCTCCTTAAACTTTATTCCAACCACTCAACTCAATTCTAGGCCCTTTATGACAAAACTTCCCCAGTAGAAATCATTCAGGCATATAAACAAGTAGGCAGTAAGGATTGAATATAAACGCTTTCGAACTCACTTTTGAAAACATAGTGACTCTCGATAAATACCAAGAATGGCTTATAATTCACACCAACTCCTTTAAAGCTTATAATTGTTTATAAAAATTCTCGAAACATCTAAACTAGTAAGAATGACTTGGCAAGAAACATGCTTTCATAGATTATGCACAATGAAAAGCTTGCACGAACAATACAACATTTGTAACTTCAATTGACTATATGTGGAAATTCTTTCATAAAAGATGAGCAGGAAGTGCACATTTGAAAGCTTTATTTCTTTTCTCAAAACACTTTACCTAGCCTCTTAAGGCTCGTGTTCTCTAAAAGAACTTCTTTCATAATGCTTATAGTTCACTTCGTTTTTAATTTAAAAACTTCTTATAAACGTACTACCTCATGAAACGACTTTATTTTCAACTTTAAAAGCTCCTTATGAACATAACACGTTTACGAATTCGTAAAATGACTTCGTTTCTAACTTAAAAGCATCGTATAAACGTAATAAGTTTGGTAAATCGTAAAACGATTTCGTTTTCAACTTAAAAGCTTCTTAATAACGTAATACGTTTGTTAGTTAGTAAAACGATTTTGTTCTAAACTTACGAGCTTCTTATAAATGAAATAAGATTTGTTAACACGTAAATTGACTTTGTAAATAACGTAGAAGCTTCCTATAGACGTAATAAGTTTATTAACACGTAAATCGACTTCCTTTTAAACTTTAAAGCTTCTTACAAATGTCAAACGATTGCTAGTTCATAAAACAACTTCGTTTTTTTAACTTAAAAGCTTCTTAATAACGTAATACGCTTGTTAGTTCGCAAAAAGATTTCATTTCTAACTTATAAACTTCTAATAAACGTAGTACGCTTACTAAATCGTAAAACGACTTAATTTCTAAGTTAAATACTTTTTGTAAATGTAATAAATTTGCTAAATCATAAAACAATCTTGTTTTTAACTTAAAAGTTTCTTAATAATGTAATACGTTTGTTAATTCGTAAAATGAAACTTATTTGGAACTTAAAGTACTTAGTTAGCGTTTAACTGAAACTCGGTTTATAAAACCCTCAGTTGTCATTTTATAACTCATTTCAACCCCTTTTAAAACTCAAAGGAGGGCAAAAAAATAGACTGAATGCCTAAACCTTCCAAACTTGTTATTATTTGAAAACTTAAGGTACTTGGCTCGTATACAAGGTAAACAAGTTTTCTTCGTAAACATTCAACGTGAACGCTTCTTAAAACATAATGGTTTTACATGCTCGTAACTTGAAACTCAATAGAGACCTAAGCAACCAACTAGTATATAAATTAGCTAAACTTCATAAGGTGCTCTTTTCCAGGTCGTTTAAATTCTTTCAAACACAAGGAGAAGTTATAAACAAACCAATGCCTTAACCATTTTTAAATTCACTTTTAGTTCACTTGTAAACTTTCTAAACCTATCGACTATTCAGTCGAGTCACTAACTAAGTAGTTCAACAATTTAGGATTTCATTTAGGCCACAAACATCTTAATCAACTAACAGGCAATTGGTAGGCACTTAAAAATGTTCGAAATCATAAAAGTAAACTTTCTGAATGGCCTTTGTTTTTAAAGACATCTTAAATTTCAAGAATTGATCACGTAACATATTGAGGGGGGAGGAGTTTACACATAGCACATTCATACACTTTATATCACAACTTGGCAGAATCTACCCATTAAGCCACACATGGCCTCGCAATCCACGCGATTGCGATAATTCACAACCCAAGCTCCTTCCTCACATAACAACAACCACAGGAACCTCAAACCACTCAATAGTTTCACTCAAGCCATCCAGCTACCAAGCTCGGTTCAATATTGGCACGCACAAACCAATAATACATAGAACAAACATAAATTGGTATAACATTCATGCTTAATAACCAACATAGTGTTTAAGTGTTCCAATTAATGCAATGGAGACTTTAAGTGACATTTTGCTTTTTAGTTCGCAAACCGATATCCATAGGTATAATATTTCATTGAAATTGCTACGAATAGACTATTAACATGCCCAAATTGATTTAGCCATAGCCTTTAGACACGATTCAGCTATTTCCATAAGTACTTTAGCTACTCACTTAGCATCACTAAGCATTAAACAGAATTCAAGTACAACAAACTCATACTATGACAGTCTGATAACAACATTCTGCTTACTTTATAATCCTCGATTAACTGGTACATTCAACCATACCTCGAATTATCATGCAATTAACCCAAATTCAGTACCATGTTCATAATTTCTTAACTTTGACATCCAACTTCACCCAAATTGATTTCTAAACTTGGAATTAACTTGCACTAACTAAATTTAACTACAATCATTCAAATTAATTGCAATTTTAGGAGGAAAGGAACCCTCCTCTTGAACCCAAGCTGGAGGTTCGATTCACGGCTGTGGGCTCGACTTTAGGGAACTTCGTATGGCTCCAAACTTTGACCTTGCCCTCTGGTTAGGTGAGCAGCGCCAACTCACATCCAAACTTCATCAATTCAAGCCCTAAACAAACCTAAATTTCGATTATCAACTTGAGGTCGAATTGGGTGTTCGAAAGCAGTGATTTCTACCCTAATTTATGGAAAATTGAAGCAATTAAGAGGTGAATTGCGTGGCCACACCTGGGGCACGTGTTCAAGCTTTGATTCGGCGCCCCAACCCATCAAAAATGTGGTGGGTTCTTCCCAGTTCTGCCCAATTTCAGTACCAAATGGTGGTTAGTTTGTGAAGGAGGTCCAATGAGGGAATTCTGTAGCTAAAAGTGGCAAGAAATCTGTGGGTTTGGGACCATGGTGGCGCACGCATGGTGGACGAGAGGAGGAAGAAGATGAAGCAGAGAGAGAGAGAGAGTGAGATGTCATCAAATGGGGGGGCTCATGGGTAGGTGAGGAAGAAAAGAGGGACATGCACAAACTATCAGTTTGCCCCAAGTCTCCTTCATTTATTTTTGCTCCAAACTCATCAATGCTTGACACCGCTAATCTACTTCGTAACCCGTATTCTAAACCCGAATCAATAATATAACATTTCATCAATTACTCGTTCCCAAATGTGACAAGGTTTGATTTAATAATCATCGAACTACTTCTAAGGTTGTCAACCTAATCGTATTTCCTAATCAATTTAGTACTCATTAATAACCGTTAATAACGCTTATTAAAAATCATCGAAAGAATTTCAAAACCAATAATTATATTAATAGTAATAATAATAACAGTGACAATAACATCCTTTTTAATAAAATTAACGCTCACATCGGCATTTAGAAGATAATTTTAGCTCATATCACCAATAAAATACGGTTTTCATAGTGCAAAAAGGCATTACGAACAACTTAACGGAATATGAAGAACGCGGGTATCACACTCTCCCCCTATAAAAGAATTTCGTCCTCGAAATTACTTACTTCTGGAAATAACGGGGGGCTACTTCTCCCGCACTCACTTTACAATTTGATCCACTTTTCCAAAGTAACATTCCCTCCTTGGGTTTCTAGTCTTACCTAGTCAACGGGTTTTTCCTTGAACCATAACAACACAATCTCTAAAAGTAAGATCGATATGATGATTAGTTCTTAAAGGGTATACATAAGGAGTTGGGTATCCATCTCGTCAGGCTTGCTGGCTGGCTTCCTTGCAATTCCCGGGTTTACAAACGACTGAGTAGCGTTAGAAATCAACTAATTTGCAAGCATAAGGATTGGTAAGAGGGGGAGTACCTAGTACTACCTTAGTGGAATCTCCTTCCAATCAGAATGCTTGACCTCCCACTTGAGGTTTCTTACAGTCTCTATTGTTTCTTGGGGAAACACTAGCTGGAGGGAACCTTGTTGTGCCGTTGGGTTGATTCCCATTCCAGACCTCTGAATATTACCCGAATTATTCCACGTGGCCCTTGGGCAATTAGCGGCTTTGTGACCCATATCACCATATCCAAAACATGAGCCCGTAAAGCTTCCACATGGGCCAGGGTGTCGTCCACACTGGCCACACGTTATCCTTGGTTTTCATCAGAAAGCTTGCTTCCTCTTATCCTGTTTTATCCTAGATTTAAACCTTCTAAAGTTTCTGCTTCCTTGGGAATTGAATTCTCCAGGACCAATTCCCCTCTTTGCTTAGCCTTTTTCTTTGTTTTCAATCTCGGTATCTTCTATGATGCAGGCTACTTTCACAGCCCTCTAGTACATTTCTTAAAAATGGGCATCGGCATACCCCACCATTATCTGCTTTGTTTCACCTTTTAGTCCCTGTTCGAAGTGGTCCATCCTCATTTCTTCGGTGGCCACTTGGTTAGGTGCAAAGCAGCTCAGCTCGTTGAACCTCACCGCATATTCTATTACGCTCATTTCTCCTTGCTTTAGCCATAAGAACTTCCATTACCTAGTTCTTCTTACATCATAAGAGTAATATTGAGCATCCATCAGGGCTTTCAGTTGGTTCCAGGTTAACGCGGGTTCACCCGCTCTAGGTTTCACCATTCCCCACTAGAATTCAGCTTCTTTTTGAATTACTAGGTGGCCAGATGTACCTTAAATTCCTCAGGGCAGTCCATGATTTCAAATAAGTTTTCCATCATCTTGAGCCGCTCCTCGTATACCATAGGTCAGTTCCACCTTCAAACTTGGGAGGTTTAAGCTTATTAAACTAGCATATCATCTCTATGGCAGTTGGTTATGGTGTTAGCTCCCGTCGAGGAGGCATCTATCACGCATTCAAACAAGGAATTACTTAGTTCCATTTTCAACTAGGGTTAACATGCGATCACTCTAGAACCTGTAGGGGTATGATGCCTTGGCTAATGGAATGATTCGTAAATGGTGAGAGTTGTTATGTATAGCCTCAAATCTAGTTCAATTCAACCTTCGTATAGTCATACACGTATATCGCATCTTATTCAAAGGAAATACACATGCATGCTTACTCAAACAAGTAGGTACATCACACTTGGAAGCTATCCATTTATATTTATTTCATTTGGACAGTAGTAGTGGAATATAAGGTTACCGAATACTTGACACCACCCCAATGCTTTATATTTCAAAGAAACAACTTAAAAGCTTGCATCTAGTTTATTTTCATACAACATAACATTTGTGAGCTTAGTTCACGCTGGCTTACTCTATTCTTCATCTGAGGTGTCATCCTCAAAAAAGTTGTAGCTATGGATTCACTTGGATTCTCTGGTTGATGATTATCAGGGGCTAGTAGCTCATGTAATACCACAGTGGGAGTATACTCTGCGCAGGGTGTTTCATATACCAGCTCTCTCATTCTGACCATGGTGGCTTGCCACCCTCGAGGGTAATATGTTCCAAAAGCATCCATCTAGTGCATCCACATTACGACAACTCGCTTGTAGCGTCTGCTTGAGGCCTTTCAGCGAAGAGGCGCCTCATTTGGCGATTTTCTAGCTCACTCCTCTGGGCCGCAGTAGTGAGGAGGCGTCGGCTTACCACAGGCTGGATGAGATATGTCTGAACAATTTGGACGGCTGTAGTGTTTCTCTGACGTGAAGTAAGTCCCAAGTGGTCTACATAGCTCTCCGCCCATAGTACGAATTCTATTAAACCCGATAGGAAAAAGGGGCATATTCCTCTCAGTATTGGGTCAAATGCCGTAAGATAAAGGTTATTTCCTTCCATCTCCCCTCAACAAGCATCTTTCTTATAAATCTTGCTGCCCATTCACTTTGATTGATCTCACGGTGTAGTCTTCGACCATGCAGCTCCATGGCATGCCAAAACATGACCACATTCTAAGTGTCCCACCAGAAGGGTAGATAAACGAAATCCATGATGTGGAAACCCATCTTATATTTCTATTGAATAATAAGGGGAGAAACAGTACATATGTACATATTATAAGTCGTACCTTCATTAACACAAGTAATACCAAGCAAGACGCGACCACATACGCACATAAAGCATGTATTTCACATGGCACATGCCTATTATGGTATCTAAATGCATAATGCAAACCTATGGCTCTGATACCACCTAACGTAATGCTCCATCCTAAGGAGAGTCACACCGCCAGGACTTCCTAGAGAGAAATCCTTAAGGCTCTTGAAGATCGAGGATTTGGATTAGCATTTAGATAGTCATTCTAAAACAAAACTACCAGAGTTTCCCCTGTTTTAGCAACATTTTAGTGTCTTAGCTGAGCTAAGAGCATATAAAATAGGTGTAACATATGCTAAAATAACCCTAGTCCACGGCGCTCGGCCACTCGCCCGGATCACTAACGATCAAACAACTAAAACAAGGGTCGGAATGATATATAAATAGGTACAGAGCCGGCTACATGCTTTCAAATACAACAATGAACTTAAAAGTTTACAACGTGGTTAGCGTCAAACACTTTGCAAAGCTAGCAGAGACACCTAAGGGGTCGGCATCAAAACAACTTCAAAGGATCTCTTATACCAGCTCAAATTGAACCTGGGAAAAAGGAGAATAATAAAGAGATGAGCAACCACACGCTCAGTAAGAATTCCCCTGCTCCTTAAAATCCAAAACAGTTGTAAGCAATAATACTAATAACAGCCACATATCAAGCATTCGTACCTTACGATCATATGAGGCAATCATAGTCCCCAAGGAATGATTACCATTCTTAAACTTTAATCCAACCAGTTAACTTAATTCTAGGCCCTTAATGACAAAACTTCTCTACTAGCAGTCATTCAATCACAAAAACAAGTAGACAACAAGAATTGAAAATAAACGCTTTCAAACTCACTTTTGAAGACATAGTGACTCTCGATAAATACCAAGAATGGCTTATAATTCACACCTACTCCTTTAAAGCTTACAATTCGTGATAAAAATTCTCGAAACATCTAAACTGGTAAGAATGACTTGGCAAGAAACATGCTTTAATAGATTATGCACAATGAAAAGCTTGCACAAACAATGTAGCAATTGAAACTTCATTTTACTATACTTGGAAATTCTTTCATAAAAGATGAGAAGGAGGTGCACAATTGAAAGCTTTATTTCTTTTCTTAAAACACTTTATCCAGCCTCTTGAGGCTTGTATTCTTTAAAAGAACTTCTTTCATAATGGTCCTCTAATGACCTTCATTAGCATTTTCAAATCTTACTCAATATGGCCTCGTAAGGGCCCTTATAAATCTTTCTTTTCTGAAATACCTAAAATGGCGAAATGCCAACTTCTTTTCTTACTTATTACAAACTTACTCATAGCATAAAAACATCTTATTGTGCTGGCTAGGGGAGATTTACACTGCCCCTAAGTGAGATCTACACTGCCCCTAAGTGAGATTGTCATTCACAACTCACGTTATCCCTGGGGTATACGTACATAACCTTTGGCCAAAATGCGTCTCAGTAGATAAACTCAAACTTCGATATTGTCCTCTGTGGGACAATAGCTCACACCAAAATAATTATATCTTGAGTCCAGTGCCTCTCAAGCTTTTCTTATGCGTCACACATCATAACTTATCTGGGGAATAGCTTACACCAAGATAATTCATATCCTGAGTCCAGTTCTTAAGTTTTCTTTAGGGGGAAACAGCTCACACCATCTTTGCGTCCAGTCTTCAGGAACAGCTCATACCAAGATAATTCATATCTTGAGTCCAGTTCTTAACCCTGGCCAATTGCCTAACACTTTTTTAGCCTTTAAAAACGTATTTTATTTCTCTTCTTCAGTTGTTACTATACTGAAAACTTACCTTTTTACAAAATGATCATAACCTTACTAAATTCTTATAGTTCACTTCGTTTTTAACTTAAAAACTTCTTATAAACGTGCTAACTCGTAAAGCGACTTTATTTTTAACTTTAAAAGCTTCTTATAAACATAATACGCTTACTAATTCATAAAATGACTTCGTTTCTAACTTAAAAGCTTCGTACAAACATAATAATTTTGCAAAATTGTAAAACGATTTCATTTTCAATTTAAAAGCTTCTTAATAACGTAATACATTTATTAGTTCGTAAAATAACTTCTCTTTAAACTTACGAGCTTCTTATAAACGAAATAAGATTTGTTAACACGTAAATCAGCTTCCTAAATAACTTAAAAGCTTCTTATAGACGTAATAAATTTATTAACATGTAAATCGACTTCCTTTTAAACTTAAAAGCTTCTTACAAATGTCAAACGATCGCTAGTTCGTAAAACAACTTCGTTTTCAACTTAAAAGCTTCTTAATAATGTAATACGTTTGTTAGTTCGTAAAAAGATTTTGTTTCTAACTTATAAACTTCTTATAAACGTAATACGCTTACTAAATCGTAAAATGACTTAACTTCTAACTTAGATACTTCTTGTAAACGTAATTAATTTGCTAAATCGTAAAACGATCTTGTTTTTAACTTAAAAATTTCTTAATAACGTAATACGTTTGCTAATTTGTAAAACGAAACCCATCTAGAACTTAGAGTACATAGTTAGCATTTAACTCAAACTAGGTTCGTAATAAAACCCTCAGTTGTCATTTTATAACTCGTTTCAACCCCTTTTTAAACTCAAAGGAGGGCGTAAAAATAAACTGAATGCTTAAAACATTCCAAACTTGTTATTATTTGAAAACTTAAGGTACATGGCTAGTTTATAAGGTAAACAAGTTTTCTTCGTAAACTTTCAACGTGAACGGTTCTTAAAACATAATGGTTTTACATGCTCGTAACTTGAAACTCAATAGAGACCTAAGCAAGCAACTAGTATATAAATTAGCTAAACTTCATAATTAGCACCTAAGGTGCTCTTTTCATGGCTGTTTAAATTCTTTTAAGTACAAGGAGAAGTTATAAACAAACCAATGCCTTAAATATTTTCAAATTCACTTTTAGTTCACTTTTAAACTTTCTAAATCTATCGACTATTCAGTCGAGTCACTAACTGAGTAGCTCGACGATTTAGGGTCTCTTTTACGCCGCAAACATCTTAATCAACTAACAGGCAATTGGTAGGCACTAAAAATGTTCGAAATCTCAAAAATGAGCTTTCTGAATGACCCTTCGTTTTAAAGACGTCTTAAGTTTTAAGAACTTATCACGTAATGCATTAAGGGGAGAGGAGTTTACACGTAACACATTCATACACTTCACATCACAACTTGTGTAACGCCCCAATAATAAATGAATCATTGCTTACATTTACCTACTTGCATTTACCTACTTAAGTTTAACAATGAGAAATAATAACCTAATGAACGGGGCGTTATCGCCGTCCATAAAGGACAAGGCTTCCTTATGCATGAAAACTTTCCATAAACCAAAGTTTACCCTATAAGGGGCATTCGCCATCATAAACACTCAAACCATTTAGTTATATACAGAAATGGTTCTAACTTCCCAAGGGTTACACCAACATACATAATTCAATTCAAATATGCAGTTATAACACCAAACTACATAATTCAGTTCAAATATACAGTTGTACACCAAAATACACCACAATATGGTATGAAAGCATCTTAGAACTCCTATACCGCCAATCACATGGACGGTCCTATCTCATTTATCACCTTCAGGCTCCCTGCCCACCTGAGAGCAGTTCATTGAACACTTTCCTAAAACAAAACATAAAAACATTTCAAACTGTGAGACAAAGCTCAGTACATGCATCCCTATGCTGATAAAGATTCACTGAGAAGTTATTTGGGCCCGCTTTGCAATTCATTTTGATTTTAAAACAGGGAATGAGAAGCATACAAAACTAAATTGCCAATTATTATCTGTTAGTGTACCCCTCAGTAGCTGTTATGATCTGTGCATAGTTGTACACCTGCCAAGCTGATCGGAGGACCTGGCCTAAAGCCATGCGGGTAACTAGAGGGCAATGCCCTGTAACTAATAACTGTTGGGGTCACTAATTACGTGATAAAGCACTTATTCAATTGATTCATTGATGTACTTACCCAAACATTATGATTTCAATAAATATGTGCTGATGTCAAAAGTTACAGGCAATGAACATACCTTGGAGTTTTAAATACAAGTTCACGGTGTAATAAGATGCACTAAAGTGAAGAGAATCAAAGTTTAGGCCTTGATTCTATTCAAAAGATCATTATAGGAACCTAAGGTCAGAAACGATCTTGTTCTTATAATGGATACCTTTAAATAAAACTGGCTTATGAAGAATCTTTACAAACCAGCCAATAGATTAAACTAAAATAATGAAACTATATAATAAACCATACAAATGTGATTTGAGGCACGGTAGCAAGTTTAGAGAATAAGGGCTTATAAATAGGGTACGGAAAGAATAATCCACAACTTATACTCCCGACCTCAAAATGAGACCTAATACTCAATATGAAAAGCTTAGGAAGTTCTCTAAAACTTTCATTTAGGACACATAACATAATTCCCACAAGAGGGTTCCTAAAATGGGGCTAGAATACCAACATATCAGTTCTAAGTTCATCCTGCACAAGTTCAGTAAAATGACCATAACTTTTTCCAAAGACCTCGGATTAATGCAATTTGAGAGCCATTTTAAACCTAACACACTGACCTATGTACTCACCAAAAATCATAATTTTTGGCTAAGCCGATCATTACCAGTTTCGTCTCAAATATTGTCATGTTTTTCTGAAAATTTCAGCCTCACTGATTGAGTTTGTTCCCTCACTTTTCACACCAATCCTCAACTTAAACCCTTTCTTAAGAGCATGTAAACACACTTTGGTACATCCCAACATCATACAAAAACACCACACACAATTCCACTTCATATTCATATCCAATAAAGCTCCTTTTCTAGTCACATATACACACACCTCAAGTTTAATACTAGTTTGGTCCAAATCATGCATTTTGGATAAAACCCTAACTTTGGGTCAACTTGAACTCACTCCCATCATCTCAAAACACTATAAACACCATAATAAACCTCAATAGATTAAAAGATAAGCAAAATCAAGGATAGAACAATCAATATCCAACACTTGAATATGAAGCTTGCATGATTAAGATAAAACCCTAACCCTAGCATCATCCAACTTCAACTCCACCATGATCCATCACCAAGATGATTATTAATTCAATAAAAACAACATGATCCATCATCAAAATAACCAAAACAAGAAGCAAAAACCAAAAATTCAAAGAACAAGATTGAAGTCACTTACTTTAAGCTTAAAACAAGTGGAAGTGGAGATGATATTTGGTGATTTTGAGAGTGGAAGATGGTAGCTAGTGGAGGGAGGTGGTTGGAGGTTGCAACCCTTGCCAAAGGTTGGCCGAAAAGTGGCCGGAAAACACCACAAAAAGGGGGCTAGGCTGCTAGTCTGGTTATGCCGTGGGTCGAGAGAGAGGGAGGAGAGACGAAGAGAGAGAAAGTGCCTTGAAATTACTTGGTGCAAATGAAGATTAGGCAAAAATAAATACTTGGCTGAGATTTAATCCCCCAAAAGCTACTTTTACTAAGTATAATTAAGACCTAATTAAGGGTAATTAGCTAAACAAATGCAGCCAAGTCTCATTGGGTCGAAATCGGCCTTAAACGGGCTCGGGTTTGGAAAGGAGCTGAAACCGAATGCGTTTGAAAAATATATTTTTTTTTCCCAAACTCGAGATTAATGGTTGTGGTGTCATGAAAAATAATTAAATCACTAAATTCATAGGTATTAAGGCCTAAATCGATCATTCGAAGTTGACTAGAACAAAACCCGAATTGCAAAGTGAGGACCCATTTAGAATTTTTCAATTGGAATAACAAAAAGCAATAATGTAAATGAAATGAAATTAATCATATGGATTAATGAAATTAATAAACATATTTTAGGGTCGGACTATTACAACTTGGCAGAATCTTCCTGATGTAAAGCTCAAGGGATTAAGCTTACGATCAATGGATGGTAAAAAAGAATGAAAATCACTCACAGTACTGAAATGTAAGGATTAGATAGAGCTAATCTTGAGTTTTGGATACAAAAACACCACCAAAACCAAGGTTAGGGCCCCTAAACTTAAATAAGATACAGATAATCACCACTTAATCACGATTAGGACTTCACTTGATTACCACCTTAACCAGCCTAGTTAAGGATAAGCAAGTTAGGTGTTTGATTCATGAAAGCACAAATGCTCTCAAAGGTAATGTAATCAGCAAATGGCCGAGACTCCCTTATGTTTACATGCCTAGCAAGCACCCTAGCTAGCAAGAATCCACCTAAGCTTTCCTTCCTAGGGAGGAAAGGTATTAGTTTAAGCTAATCTTCACGGTTAGAGTTAACCGTGTATAAACCATGCTTAATACTAATCTAATTACATTCTGATCAATAAAGAAAGCAAAACAAATGATGCTTACAACTTAATTAACTCATACTTAAGCTTAATCAACCAAAATACTAGCAAAATGCATGTGAGGCAGCCGTAAAGCAAAGGCTCCTTTCGACTGTCTAATAGGCTTCAAGAGACAAGTCTTTTTGGAGCAAAGCTCCTATTGGTTGCTCTTCTCAATGCAAGCCCCTTTTGCAGCTGATCATTGCCCTTCTAGAAACCTTGGGGTGTGTGCCAATCAAGCTTGAGAAGGAGGAAACTCACGGCTAAAGGCAAAATGTCCGGTGACATCAAACCGGGTTCACAGGCAGTTTTGGACCTAATTTTGCAACCTGAATTAAGCTTAATAAAAGTGACTATGATTTGGTTTTCAAGTCATGGAGGAAACTTTAGGATTTGTACAAACGCCCACTGCAAAGAAATCAAGGTTAAACTATGTTTAAGTTGAGTAATTCTACTAAAACATTTAACCGTGCAGTTTTGAACCAAAACCGGCCGGTTAGACAAAATGCCTTGATCTCCTATCTTCTTGTGTGCATGATTGGAAATGAATGCTTGGACCTGAAAGTAGACATCATAAGGATTCAAAAAATGCAAAAATATCAGACTTAAGCCACAACATAGCTTAAGTAATGAGATGAACAAACCGGGCATTTTCTGGCCATTCAACCCGGTTGCAGCTAGTTGAGTTTCTTGTAAAATGTGGGCCATCCTTTAAACTTGGGACCTTGTTCTTGGATGTTCTGGACTTGACTCATCATGGACAAGGTCTTGACTTGGTAGGACTCCATTATCCTCCCCTTGTTGAAAAGATTTGATTCTCAAATCTGCGGGGGAGTCATCAGGATGGAAGGGGCTCAAGTCTTCCACATTGAACGTGGCTGAAACTCCATAATCCCCAGGTAGATCAACCTTATAAGCATTATCATTTATTCTCTCTAAGACCTCAAATGGACCTTCAGCTCGTGGCATGAGTTTGTTCTTTCTTTTAGAAGGAAATCTTTCCTTCCTTAAGTGGATCCATACCAGGTCTCCAGGTTGAAATACAATCTTTCTCCTATGCTTGTTGGCTTGGGCTTCATAGGATGCATTTGTCTTCTTAATTCTAGCCTTTACCAACTCATGGAGTTTTTGAATTTCCTTCACTCTTGCTACTGCATTAGCACTTGTTTTCTGGTCTTGAAGCTGGGAACTACGATCAATGGGACTTAAAGGATCGATCCCATACACCACCTTGAATGGTAAAAGACCAGTAGCTTTGCTGGGGGCCTTTTTGTGTGCGAACTTAGCACGTGGTAAGAGTAAATCCCAAGCTTTGGCAATAGGTTTAATCAAGGCTCTTAGAAGAGTGCTTAATGTTCGATTAGTTATCTCAGTTTGGTCATCAGTTTGGGGATGACGAGTGGTACTACACATCAACTTAGTACCAAGCTTCTTCCATAGAGTAATCCAAAAATGACGTAGAAATTTTGTATCCCTATCAGAAACAATAGACTTAGGGATACCATGCAATCTTGTTGCTTCTTTAAAGTATAACTCTGCAATGTGTGTACCATCATTGGTCTTGTTGCAAGGTATGAAGTGTGCCATCATTGAAAATCTATCTACCACCACAAATATAGAATCCTTGCCCCTTTGGGTTCCAGCTAAACCTAAAATAAAGTCCATACTCACATCCACCCAAGGTAGAGTAGGCATGGGCAGTGGAGTGTACAAACCATGGGGTAAGGTATGACTTTGGCTGCTTGGCATATACCACATATTCTTAGGATGTCTTGAATATCCTTCTCCATCCCTAGCCAATAATAATGTTCCCTTAACATGGTTAGGGTCTTTGACTCATCAAAATGTCCAGCCAAGGAACCACCATGAACTTCTCTAATCAAGAGCTCACGAGTGCTACGCTTAGGAATACACAGCCATACTCCTTTGAATAGATAGCCCTCTTGGACTAAGAATCTCCCTTGGGGTGCATCAAGCACACAGAATATAGATCCCCAAGGTCTTCATCTTCAGTATACAAACTTTTAAGATGCTCAAAACCAAGAACAAGCGCATCGAGTTGAAATAAAAGGAGATGTCTCCTTGATAATGCGTCTACACCTTGATTTAATCTTCCTGACTTGTGCTTGATGGTGAAGTGGAATGACTAAAGAAACTCAACCCATTTAGCATAGCGTGAGTTAGGGTTGTGTTGGCCTTGAATATACTTCAAAGCTTTATGCCTAGCCACTAAATAATGGCTTAAATGCTCTAAACACCGAACTATTACATAGAATTCCTTGTCATATATGGAGTATTTTCTTCTTGATTCACATAATTTCTCACTAAAAAAGGCTAATGGTTTACCTTCTTGAGTAAGAACACCACCAATTCCCATTCTAGGTGCATCACACTCAACTTCAAAAACTTTCTCAAAACACGGCAAAGCTAAAACCGGTACTTGAGTTAGTTTCTTCTTCACTTCTTCAAAGGCAGCTTGTGCTTTGGGGCTCCATTTGAATGAGGTACCCTTAAGCGCTACAATCATGGGGGCCATTATGGCACTGAAATTTCGAATAAACGTCCTATAAAAGGAGGCTCAGCTATGAAAACCTCAAACATCATGTATGCTTTGTGGTTGTGGCCAAAACCGAATAGCTTCTATCTTCCCTTCATCTGCCTTTATGCCTTCTTCTGAAACAATGTAACCTAAGAATGTGACTTCTTGAGTGAAGAAAGTACATTTCTTAAGATTACCATATAACTTCTCATGCTCCAAGACATGCATAATCTGGTTAAGATGCTCTTGATGTAATTGCTCGTCCTTGGAATAAATTAGAATATCATCAAAGTAGACTACCACTGAAGTTGCCAATGTAAGGCTTTAATACTTGATTCATTAGCCTTATGAATGTACTAGGAGCATTAGAAAGACCAAATGATATGACAAGCCATTCATATAAGCCACCTTTAGTCCTGAATTCCGTCTTCCATTCATCTCCCTCACGGATTCTGATTTAGTAGTATCCACTTCGAAGGTCAATCATTGAAAACACCTTTGAGCCATGTAATTCATCCAGCATATCTTCAAGTCTAGGTATGGGATACCTATACTTGATTGTGATTTTGTTTATGGCTCTACTATCCATACACATTCGTTGGCTGCCATCCTTCTTTGGAACTAACAAGGTAGGTACGGCACAAGGGCTTAAGGATTCACATACAACCCCCTCTGACATCAACTCTTCAACTTGCCTTTGAAGATCCATGGTTTCCTTTGGGTTCATCCTATAAGCTCGCTTGTTTGAAAGGATTGAACCAGGAATGAGATCAATATGATGTTGGATATCTCTTGTAGAGGTAAACTCGTCAGTATCTCCTTTGGTAATAAGTGACAGAAATTTTAGATGAGTGACTTAGCAATAGGGTGAGTAGGCATGGATGATTCTGGTTCATTATGAACATTTAGTATCCACTCTTTAAAAGCCTTAAATTCATGATTTGAAGCCTTTAAAAGAGTTTCACTAAAGGAGAGCAAACAACCAGAATGTTTAAGCTTTTTGGTAGGTTTGTTTTTGTAGAGTTCAGATGGTACTAATGGCTTTAAGGTAATCTTCTAGCCTCCATTTAAAAAGGAGTATGTATTCTAATATCCATCATGCATTACCTTCCTACGTTACATCCACAGCCTGCCTAACAAAAAATGGCATTCATCCATGGGTATGACATCACACCAAAGCTCATCTTGATAACTCTTACCAATGGACAAGGAGATGAGCCACCGGGAGTTAATTTGGAGTCCCTTGCTTTGATTTAGCCATTGTATGTTGTATGGATGGGGATAGGCCATAGCTTGCAAGCCTACCTTTTCAATCATGCTAAGTGAAACCACATTAGCACAACTTCCACCATTAATTATCAATGAACAAACTTTATCTTTAACCGTGCACCTCGTGTGAAAAATGTTTTCCCTTTGTTCATCTTTAGCACCCTTCTGCCCATTCAAGACTCTTCTTAATACCAACATTTCCCCCTCACCAGCTTCTTCTTCAACCTCCTCTTGGCTTTCCTCAAGGTGTTCATCAATTTCACCTTCAAATTCCTCCTCTTTCTCTTGCTCATCCACAGCTCTCCATTCGCCAAAGTGATAACCTTGTGGTTAGGGCAATCCGAGGCTATGTGTCCTAACCCTTAGCACTTGAAACATCTTCTAGTGCTCATAGGATTGGGATTAGGTCTGTTTGGAGGTGTTTGGGCCTTTTGTGGAGTTGGGGTTCTTTGTGGGTTGGAGGGAAAAGGATTTGTAGGCTTAGAAGGTGGATTAGAACTCCCCTTGTTAAAGGGTGTGTTCCGGTTAAAGGGCTTTGAACTTTGAGGTTTAAAGGACTGTTTGGCCTTTTTTTGTTGTTCAATGTTGTGAGCTAACACACAAACCTCATCAAAAGTAGTGTAAGCTTACAATTCAACAACATTAGAATACCTAAGATCAAGTCCTCCCAAGTATCTAACTATTGTTTGTTCTACTGGTTCTTGAAGGTCGTACTTAATCACAAGCTGTTCAAACTCTCTAGTATACTCTTCAACACTTAGATTGCCTTGGTTCAGATTATGAAGTTAGGAATAGCAATCTTGTGCATACGTGGGTGGAAGAAACCTAGCTTTATGCTTAGACTTCATCTTATCCCAAGATCTGATTTTAGACTTTTGTTCCCTAACTCTTTTTGCACCTAAATTGATCCAACATAGAGAAGCATACTTACGTAGTCTCAAGGTCACCAACTTGACTTTTTTGTCTTCAGGAACATCCTTGTACTCGAACACTCTCTCCGCCATGTGCAACCAGTCCAAAAACCCCTCTGGATCAAGCTTGCCTTCATATTCTGGAATTTTAACTCTAAAATCATTAGAGTTTGCTTGCATCCGTGGGTCTTACCTTACCATTCTCACTGGTTCATCCTCATTAGATGAATCAAAAGTATGGTTAAACACTTGTTCTTATCTTCGTGGTTCTGATTGGACAGGTTCTTCACACATCTTTTGCTTTTGCTTGGAAAAGGCACCTAGCTGCTTACGTAGGTACTCATTCTGAGCCTTCAACTCTTGGTTTGAGCTTTTCAGTTCTTGATTAGAAGAAGTAATATCATGATTACTCTTCAAAACAGCATCAAATTTCTCTTCTATACTCAAACTGGTACTCATAGTGTAACCGGTTTAAGTGTAGGTAGAATGGAACTTGTGTTTCAAGAATAGAGATGGCAATGACTTTGGAAGTGTGAAGAATGTACCAGGCCTAGGAGAAACCAAGCTCTAATACCACATATGATGTAAAGCTTAAGGGATTAAGCTTATAATCAATGGATAGCAAAGAAGAATGAAAATCAGTCACAGTTTCCCTTAGAACCCGTGACTGAAATGTAAGGATTAGATAGAGCTAATCTTGAGTTTTGGATGCAGAAACACCACCAAAACCAAGGCTAGGGCCCCTAAACTTGAATAAGATATAGATAATCACCACTTAATTAAGATTAGGACTTCACTTGATCACCACCCTAACCGGCCTAGTTAAGGATAAGCAAGTTAAGTGTTTGATTCACGAAAGCACAAATGCTCTCAAAGGGGTTTTTTCCACTCAAAGTGTAATGTAATCAGCAAATGGCTGAGACTCCCTTATGTTTACATGCCTAGCAAGCACCCTAGCTAGCAAGCAAACACCTAAGCTTTCCTTCCCAGGGAGAAAAGGTATTAGTTTAAGCTAATCTTCACGGTTAGAGTTAACCGTGTACAAACCATGCCTAAAACTAATCTAATTACATTCTTATCAATAAGGAAAGCAAAACAAATGATGCTTACAACTTAATTAACTCATACTTAAGCTTAATCAACCAGAATACTAGCAAAATGCATGTGAGGCAGCCGTAAAGCAAAGGCTCCTCTTTGGTTGTCCAATAGGCTTCAAAAGACAAGTCTTTTGCAGCAAAGCTCCTATTGGTTGCTCTTTTCAATGCAAGCCCCTTTTACAACTGATCATTGCCCTTCTAGAAACCTTAGGGTGTGTGCCAATCAAGCTTAAGAAGGAGGAAACACACGGCTGAAGGCAAAATGGCTGGTGACATCAAACTGGGTTCACAGGCAGCTTTGGACCCGGTTTTGCAACTTGAATTAAGCTTAATAAAAGTGAGTATGATTTGGTTTTTAGGTCATGGGGGGAAACTTTAGGGTGTGTACAAACCCCCTTGCAAAGAAAACAAGGTTAAACTATGTTTAAGTAGAGTAATTCCACTAAAACATTTAAACGCGTAGTTTTAAACCAAAACTGGCCAGTTAGACAAAATACCTTGATCTCCCATCTTTTTGTGTGCATGATTGGAAATGAATGCTTGGATCTGAAAGTAGACATCATAAGGATTCCAAAAATGTAAAAATATCAAACTTAAGCCACAATGTAGCTTAAGTAATGAGATGAACAATACCGGGCATTCTCTGGCCATTCAACCGGGTTGCAGCTGATTGAGTTTCTTGCAAAATGTGAGCCATCCTTTGAACTTGGGACCATGTTCTTGGACGTTCTGGACTTGACTCATCATGGACAAGGTCTTGACTTGGTAGGACTCTATCATTGCCCATTAACCCACACATGGCCTCGCAATCCACACGATTACAGTAATTCACAACCAAAGCTCCCTCCTCACATAACAACGACCACAAGAACCTCAAACCACTTAATAGTTCCACCTCAACCCATCCAACTATCAAGCTCGGTTCAATATTGGCATGCACAAACCAATAATACATAGAATGAACATAAATTGGTATAACATTCATGCTTAATAACCAACATAGTGTTTAAGTGTTCCAACTGATGCAATCGAGCCTTCAAGCAACATTTTGCTTTTTAGTTCGCAAATTGATATCCGTAAGCATAATATTTCATTGAAATTGCTATGAATAGACTATTAACATGCCCAAACTAGTTTAGCCATAGCCTTTAGACACAATTCAATTATTTCAATAATTACTTCAACTGCTCAACCAGCATCACTAAGCATCAAATAGAATTAAAGGACGATAATCTCATGCTACGATAGGCCGATAACAACATTCTGCTCAGTTCACATTCCTCGACTAACTGGTACATTTGTCCATGCAATGAATTATCATGCAATTAACCTAAATTCAGTACCATGTACGTAATTTCTCAACGTTGACGTCCAATTTCACCCAAATTGATTTCTAAACTTGAAATTAACATGCACTAACTAAATTTAGCTAAAATCATTGAAATTAACAGTAATTTAGAAGGAAAGGAACCCTCACCTTGAACCCAAGCTAGAGGCTCGATTCACGGTTGTGGGCTCGACTTTATGGAACTTCGAATGACTCTAAACTTCGACCATGGCCTCTGGTCACGTGAGCAGCACCAACTCACGCCCAAACGTCACCAATTCGAGCCCTAAACAAGCCTAAATTTCGATTATCAACTTGAGATCGAATTGGGTGTTTGAAAGCAGCGATTTCTACCCTAATTTATAGAAAATTGAAGAAACTAAGAGGTGAATTCCATGGCCATACCTGCGGTATGTGTTCAAGCCCCGATTCAGCGCCCCAACCCACCGAGAACGTGGTGGGTTCTTCCCGATTATGCCCAATTTCAATACAAAATGGTGGCTACTTTGTGGGGGAGGTCGAATGGGGGAATTTTGTAGCTAAAAGTGGCAAGAAATCTCTGGGTTTGGGATCTTGGTGGCGCACGCATGGTGGAGAAGAGGAGTAAGAAGATGAAGCAAAGAGAGAGAGTGAGATGTCGTCAAATAGGGGGGGCTCGCGGGTAGGTGAAGAAGAAAAAAGGGACACGTGCAAAATACTAGTTTGCCCCTGCCTACTCTTTTTCATTTATTTTTGGTCCAAACTAATCAATACTTGGCACCGCTAATCTAATTCGTAACCCCTATTCTAAACCCAAATCGGTAATATCACATTTCATCGATTACTCGTTCCCAAATGTGACAAGGTTCGATTTAATAATCATCGAGCTACTTCTAAGGTTGACAATTTAATCGTATTCGGGTTCTTAATCGATTTAGTACTCGATAATAACCATTAATAACCGTTAATAACGCTAATTAAAAATCATCGAAAGATTTTAAAACCCAATAATAATATTAACAGTAATAATAATAATAATAATAGTGACAATAACATCCTTTTTAATAAAATTAACGCTCATATAGGCATCTAGAAAATAATTTTAGCTCATATTGCTAATAAAATACAGCTTTCATAACGTAAAAAGGCATTACGAACAACTTAATGGAATATAAATCACACGAGTATTACACTCTACCCCATTAAAAGAATTCCGTCCTCGAAATTACTTACTTGTTAGAAATAATGGGGGCGTACTTCTCCCGCACTCCCTTCACAATCCGATCTACTTCATGCTTAGCTATCCATTCCATCTCCAAAGTAATATTCCCTCCTTGGGTTTCTAGTCTTACCTGGTTAATGGGTTTTTCCTTGAACCATAACAAGACAATCTCTAAAGGTAAGACTGATATGATGATTAGTTCTTAAAGGGTAGACACAAAGAGTTAGGTATCCATCTCGTTAGGCTCACTGGCTGGCTTCTTTGCAATTCCCGGATTTACAAACGACTGAGTAGCATTAGAAATCAACTAAATTGCGGGCATAAAGATTGGTAATATGAGGAGTACCTGGTACTACCTTGGTGGAATCTCCTTCCAATCAGAATGCTCGACCTCTCGCTTGAGGTTTCTACGGTCTCTATTGTTTCCTGGGGAAACACCAGCTGGAGGGCAACCTTGTTGTGCCATTGGGTTGATTCCCATTCTAGACCTCTAAATATTACTCTGATTATTCCACGTGGCCCTTGGGCAATTAGCGGCTTTGTTACCCATATCATCACATCCAAAACATGAGGCCGTAAAGCTTCTGCATGAGCCAGGGTGCTGATGTCCACACTCGCCACACATTATCCTTGGTTTTCATTAGACGGCTCGCTTCCCCTTATCCTGTTTTATCCCAGAGTTAAACCTTCTGAAGTTTCTGCTTCCTTGGGAATTGAATTCTCCAGGGCCAATTTCCCTCTTTGCTCGACCCTTTTCTTTGTTTTCAATCTCAGTCTCATCTATGATGCGGGCTACTTTCACAGCCCTCTGGTTCATTTCTTGAAAGTTAGCATAGGCATACCCCCCTATTATCTGATTTATTTCTCCTTTTAATCCTTGTTCGAAGTGGTCCATCCTCATTTCTTTGGCGGCCACTTGGTTAGGTGCAAAGCGGCTCAGCTCATTGAACTTCGCCGTATATTCTATTACGCTCATTTCTCCTTACTTTAGGCATAAGAACTCTTGTTACTTAGTTCTTCTTACATCATGAGAGTAATATTGAGCATCCATCAAGGCTTTCAATTAGTTCCAGGTTAACGCAGGTTCATCCGCTCCAGGTTTTACCATTCCCCACTAGAATTCAGCTTCTTTTTCGAATTGATAGATGACTATATGCACCTTAAATCCCTCAGGCCACTCCATGATTTCAAATAAGTTTTCCATCGTCCTGAGCCACTCCTCCTATACCATAGGGTCAGTTCCATCTTCAAACTTGGGAGGTTTAAGCTTATTAAACTGGCATATCAACTCCATGGCAGTTGGTTCTGGTGTTAGCTCCCATCAAGGAGGTATCTGTCACACATTCACACAAGAAATTACTTAGTTCCATTTTCAACTAGGGTTAACATGCGATCACTCTAGGACCTGCAGGGGTATGATTCCTTCACTAATAGAATGATTTGCAAATAGTGAGAGTTGTTATGTATAGCCTCAAGTCTAGTTCAGTTTAACCTTCATATAGTCATATGCGCATATCACATCTTATTCAAAGGAAATACACATGCATGCGTACACAAACTAGTAGGCACATAACACTTGGAAGCTATCCATTCATGTTTATTTCATTTGGACAGTAGTAGTGGAAAATAAGGTTACTGAATACTCTTCATCACCCTAATGCTTCATATGTCAAGGAAACAACTTAAAAGCTTACACCTAGTTTATTTTCATACAACATAATGTTTGTGAACTTAGTTCACGCTGCCTTACTCTATTGTTCATTTGAGGTGTCATCCCCAGAAAAAGTTGTCAGCTATGGACTCACTTGGGTTTTCTGGTTGATAATTATTAGGGGCCAGTAGCTCATACAATACCGCAATGGGAGTATACTCTGCGCAGGGTGTTTCATCTACCAGCTTTCTCATTCTGAGTATGATGGCTTGCCACCGTCGGGGGTAATACGTTTTAAAAGCATCCATGCAGCATATCCACATTATGGCAACTCGCTTGTAGCACTCTACTTGAGGCCTTTCAGTGAAGAGGCATCTCATTTGGCAATTTTCTAGCTCACTCCTCTGCAGGATGGATGAGATGTGTCTGAACAATTTGGACGGCTGTTGCGTTTCTCTAGTGTGAAGTAAGTCCCAAGTAGTCTACATAGCGCTCTGCCCGTAGTAGGAATTCTATTAAACCCGATAGGAAAAAGGGCCACATTCCTCTCGATATTGGGTCAAATGCCGTAAGATAAAGGTTATTTCCTTGCATCTCCCCTCCACAGGCATCTTTCTTATGAATCTTGCTGCCCATTCACTTTGATTGATCTCATGGTGCAGTCTTTGGCTATGCACCTCCGTGGTATACCAAAACATGACCGCATTCCAACCAGCCCACCAGAAGGGTAGATAAACAAAATCCATGATATGGAAAACCATCTTACATTACCACTGAATAATAAGGGGAGAACCAGTACATACGTATATATTATAAGTCGTATCCTTGTTAACATAAGTAATACCAAGCAAGAGCGACCACATAAGCACATAAAGCATGTATTTCACATAGCACACGCCTATTATGGTATCTAAATGCATAATGCACACCTATGGCTCTGATACCACCTAATGCAACGCCCTCATCCTAGGGAAAGTCACACCGCCAGGACTTCCTAGAGGAAAATCCTTAAGGCTCTTGAAGATCGAGGGTTTGGATTAGCATTTAGATAGTCATCTTAAAACAAAACTGCTAGAGTTTCCCCTATTTTAGCAACATGTTAGGGTCTTAGCTCAGCTAAGAGTACTTATAAACTGGTAAATAGGTGTAACATATGCTAAAATAACCCAAGTCCACACCGTCAGACCACTCATCCGGATCACTAATGATCAAACAGCTAAAACAAGGGTCGGAATTATACATAAACAGGTACAGAGCCGCCTACATGCTTCCACATACAACAATAAACTTAAAAGTTTACAACTTGGTAGGCATCAAACACTTTGCAAAGCCGATAGAGACTCCTGAGGGGTCGGCATCAAAACAACTTCAAAGGATCTCTTATACCTATTCAGATTAAACCTGGGAAAAAGGAGAATAATGAAGGGATGAGCAGCCATACGCTCAGTGAGAATTCCCCTACTCCTTAAAACCCAAAACATTTGCAGGCAATAATACTAACAATAGCCGCATATCAAGCATTCGTACTTTACAATCATATGAGGCAATTATAGTCCCCAAGGAATGATTACCCTCCTTAAACTTCATTCCAACCACTCAAGTCAATTCCAGGCACTTTAATGACAAAACTTCCCTACTAGCAGTCATTCAGGCACATAAACAAGTAGGCAATAAGGATTGAATATAATCGCTTTAAAAATCACTTTTGAAAACATAGTGACTCTTAATAAATACCAAGAATGGCTTCTAATTCACAACAACTCTTTTAAAGCTTACAATTCTTTATAAAAATTCTCGAAACATCTAAACTGGTAAGAAACATGCTTCCATAGATTATGCACAATGAAAAGCTTGCACGAACAATGCAACATCTGAAACTTCACTTGACTATACTTGGAAATTCTTTCATAAAAGATGAGCAGGAGGTGCACATTTGAAAGCTTTATTTCTTTTCTCAAAACACTTTACCCAGCCTCCTGAGGCTCGTATTCTTTAACAGAACTTCTTTCATAATGGTCTTCTAATGACCTTCATAAGCATTTTCAAATCTTATTCAATGTGGCCTCGTAAGAGCCCTTATAAATCTTTCTTTTCTGAAATACTTAAAATGGTGAAATGCCAACTTCTTTTCTTACTTATTAAAAACTTATTCATAGCATAAAAACATCTTATTGTGCTAGCTAGGGAAGATTTACACTACCCCTAAGTGAGATCGTCACTCACAACTCACGTTATCCCCGGGGTATACGTACATAACTTTTGGCCAAAACGCGTCTCACCAGATAAACTCAAACTTCGATATTGTCCTTGTGGGGCAACAGCTCACACCAAATAATCATATCTTGAGTCCAGTCCCCCTTAAGGTTTTCGTACGCGTCACACATCATAACTTATCTGGGGAATAGCTCACACCAAGATAATTCATATCTTGAGTCCAGTTTCCAGTAACAGCTCACACCAAGATAATTCATATCTTGAGTCTAGTTCCTAACTTTTCTTTAGGGGGAAACAGCTCACTCCATCTTTGCGTCTAGTTTCCAGGAACAGCTCACACCAAGATAATTCTTACCTTGAGTCCAGTTCCTAACCCTAGCCAATTGCCTAGCACTTTCTTAGCCTTCAAAAACGTTTTTTATTTCTCTTCGTCTGTTGCTCACTATATTGAGAACTTACCTTTTTACAGAACAATCATAATCTTACTAAATTCTTATAGTTCACTTCGTTTTTAATTTAAAAACTTCTTATAAACGTACTAACTCATAAAACGACTTTACTTTTAATTTTAAGAGCTTCTTATAAACATAATACGTTTACTAATTCATAAAACAACTTCGTTTCCAACTTAAAAGCTTCGTATAAATGCAATAAGTTTGCTAAATCGTAAAATGATTTCGTTTTCAACATAAAAGCTTCTTGACAACATAATACATTTGTTAGTTCGTAAAATGACTTCGTTTTAAACTTACATGCTTCTTATAAACGAGATAAGATTTGTTAACATGTAAATCGACTTCGTAAATAACTTAAAAGTTTCTTATAGATGTAATAAGTTTATTAACACGTAAATCGATTTCCATTTAGACTTAAAAGCTTCTTGCAAATGTCAAATGATTGCTAGTTGATAAAACGATTTCTTTTTTAACTTAAAAGCTTCTTAATAATGTAATACGTTTGTTAGTTCGTAAATGATTTTGTTTCCAACTTATAAACTTCTTATAAATGTAATACATTTACTAAATCGTAAAACGACTTAATTTATAACTTAAATACTTCTTGTAAGCGTAATAAATTTGCTAAATCATAAAACGATCTTGTTTTTAACTTAAAAGTTTCTTAATAACGTTATACGTTTCTTAATTCGCAAAACGAAACCTATTTGAAGCTTAAAGTACTTAGTTAGCATTTAACGCAAATTAGGTTCATAATAAAATCCTTAGTTGTCATTTTATAACTCGTTTCAACCCCTCTTAAAACTCAAAGGATCGCGTAAAAATAAACTGAATGCTTAAAACGTTCCAAACTTGTTATTATTTGAAAACTTAAGGTACTTGGCTCATTTATACGGAAAATAAGTTTTCTTCATAAACTTTCAACGGGAAAGCTTCTTAAAATATAATGGTTTTGCATGCTCGTAACTTGAAACTCAATAGAGACCTAAGCAAGCAACTAGTATATAAATTAGCTAAACTTCATAATTAGCATCTTAAGGTGCTCTTTTATAGGTTGTTTAAATTCTTTTAAGCACAAGAAGAAGTTACAAACAAACCAATGCCTTAAAAATTTTCAAATTCACTTTTAGTTCACTTTTAAGCCTCCTAAATCGATCGACTATTCAGTCAAGTCACTAGTAGTTCGGCGATTTAGGATCTCTTTTAGGCCACAAACATCTTAATCAACTAACAGGCAATTGGTCGGCAGTTAAAAACGTTCGAAATCATAAAAATAAGCATTCTAAATGACCCTTCTTTTTAAAGACATCTTAAGTTTCAAGAATTAATCACGTAACACATCAAGGGGAGAGGAGTTTACACATAGCACATTCATACACTTCACATCGCAACTTGGCAAAATCTACCCATTAACCAACACATGGCCTCGCAATCCACACGATTGCGGTAATTCACAACCCAAGCTCCCTCTCACATAACAACAACCACAAGAACCTCAAACCACTCGATAGTTCCATCTCAAACCATCCAACTACCAAGCCTGGTTCAATATTGGCACACACAAACCAATAATACATAGAACGAACATAAATTGGCATAACATTCATGCTTAATAACCAACATAGTGTTTAAGTGTTCGAACTGATGCAATCGACACTTTAAGTGACATTTTGCTTTTTAGTTTGCAAACTGATATCCATAAGCATAATATTTCATTAAGACTATTAACATGCCCAAACCGATTTAGCCATAGCCCTTAGACAAAATTCAATTATTTCCATAATTACTTCAACTGCTCAACTAGCATCACTAAGCGTCACACAGAATTCAAGTGCGATAAACTCCTGCTACGACAGTCTGATAACAATATTCTGCTTACTTTACAATCCTCGATTAACTGGTACATTTAGCTATACATCGAATTATCATGCAATTAACCCAAATTTAGTACCATGTTCGTAATTTCTCAACTTTGACATCCAATTTCACCCAAATTGATTTCTAAACTTGGAATTAACAAGCACTAACTAAATTTAGCTAAAATCATTGAAATTAATAGTAATTTTAGGAGCAAAGGAACCCTCACCTTGAACCCAAGCTCGAGGTTTGATTCATAGCTATGGGCTTAACTTTAGGGAACTTCGAACGACTCCAAACTTCAACCTTGCCCTCTGGTCACGCGAGCAACACCAACTCACGCCCAAACTTCACTAATTCGAGCCCTAAACAAGCCTAAATTTCAGTTATCAACTTGAGATCGAATTAGGTGTTCAAAAGCAGTGATTTATACCCTAATTTATGCAAAATTAAAGCAACTAAGAGGTGAATTGCGTGGCCATACCTGGGATACGTGTTCAAGCTCTGATTCGGCACCCTAACCCACCGAAAACATGGTGGGTTCTTCCCGATTCTACCAATTTCAGTACCAAATGATGGCTAGTTTGTGCGAGAGGTCGAATGGGGGAATTTTGTAGCTAAAACTGACAAGAAATCTTTGGGTTTGGGAGCTTGGTGGCGCACGCATGGTGGGGAAGGGAAGGAAGAAGATGAAGCAGAGAGAGAGAGAGTGAGATGTCATGAAATGGGGGCGCTCGCGGGCAGGTGAGGAAGAAAAGAGGGACACTCGTAAATTACCAGTTTGCCCCCCGCTCTCTTTCATTTATTTTTGGTCTAAACTAATCAATACTTAACGCCGCTGATCTAATTCGCAACCCGTATTCTAAATCCAAATCGACAATATAACATTTCATAGATTACTCGTTCCCAAATGTGACAAGGTTTAATTTAATTATCATCATACTACTTCTAAGGATGGCAATCTAATCGTATTCGGATTCCTAATTGATTTAATACTCGTTAATAACTGTTAATAACGCTTATTAAAAATCATTGAAAGATTTTCAAAACTAATAATAATATCAATAGTAATAATAATAACAGTGACAATAACATCCTTTTTAATGAAATTAACCCTCACATAGGCATTTAGAAAATAATTTTAGCTCATGTAGCTAATAAAATACGGTTTTCAAAGCGCAAAATGCCATTACGAATAACTTAGCGGAATATAAAGCACGAGGGTATTACAGTTTTTAATAATTAATTTGATTATATTATATATATTATTTGTCTAATTTACTTTATTTTATATATTTTTTAGGTTAAGCATTAATAAATAAAGAGGAGAAAACAAGACGTCGAAGTTCAGGTTTTATTTATTCAAGGATTCTAGCGGAATTATCAAGTCGATCAAAAAATAATGATTTATGAAAAATATATTTTCATGAGGATTTATTTGGGCTTGGATTATAAAAGATTACTACGTCTAATTGAAGAGAAATTAGAAGACCTGGAAAAGAAGGAGTCTAAAGAAGAAGACCCTAGTAGAATAATAGTATAAAGAACCTACTTCTTCTGCTCTAAATCATCACATGCAACCTCTTATCACACACCTCACCATCTCCTCTGCAATCTCCTTGCCTCACCAAAAAAAACTCCATGCCACCCCCTCTAAGTATGCTCACCTCCTCTTTCACGAAGCCTCCTCATCTCATCCCTCCTACACGGCGTCATCACCATCATCAGCATACCCTTCATTGCCTATCCTCCACTTCTCTCGCCCCATCACGCATTATCACACACATCTCTCAGCCAATCTATGAAGGTGTCCCACGACACCTTCATCTCCCATCAAACAATCAGCCACCAACATCTCCTATAAAAATAAGAAAACGCATCATCAGCCATAAAACAACCCACCCATTGCCCCCATCATTCATCATATAAACTACACATGCTCATCTTCTCACACATCATCCCATCATTGATCATCATCAACATCGAAGCAAAGTAATATTGTCCCGATTTCTTTTATTTTTATTTTGTTTTATTTTTTTGTTTAGTTTATTGTTAAGTATGAAAGCTTTGGTTAATTGTTGTGATTTTATTTTTAATATGAGTGAGTAATTTCTTTGTACTTAGTATAATCTATTTGAAACCGTGCTAAATTAATTATTTTGAAACAAGTTTTATGCTTTATCATCCAGTTGATTTTTATTCATGATTCTATAACGATTAGTATTTATCGTTTATGATATTCGCATTAGATTCATTAGAATGCATGCTAGTGTTTAATACGAATTCATATGATAGTTTAAGAGGCTTTAGTACGTAAAAGTTATAGTTTTTAGGTATAAGTATCATGCTAATTAATCATGGATGACTCAAACTCATTTCTTTTAATTAGATAATCATTATAGATCTTTGTTAAATTAATTTACTGGTAAATTGGTTACAAGGCATTAGATAATGTTTTTCTAATACTTAATGCTCTAGTTTGATTCAATTCTTGCGCTAGTGTTAGGATTGTCAAAACTAGTAGGATTTATATTAGGGCTCGAGTAAAATAAACTATAATATAAGAAAAAAAATAGGGCAGATCTGCTAGTGGGTATCTTCTATAATCTGACTCATGGATAAATCGATTTGTGTATTCATGATAAATATTAATTTGCGTGATGGATATAGATTATGCTAAGTATTTTTCATAAATTTGGTATCTTGGATAATTATTTGTTGCTTTTTAGTTAATTTCTTTAGTTTATCAATTTTAATTCTTAAATTTATAAGCTTTAATATAAATTTTATTTACCCACTCAAAAGAGTAGTCTTTTAGCAGTGTCTTAGTGATTTTAGTTTAGTTATATTTTAGTTTTTAGTGCGATTAAAATTTTCAGATTTATTTTCTATTCTACTTTGCCATTTATTTATCGGTTTGTTAGAAATTAGGCAAAAAATAGTCCCTCTTGCGTTTTTTCATATTTTATTTCATTTTAGGGTTTATTTAGCATCCTAATCTGTTGCTATTTAATTTTGTAATTTTTGGAAATTAGTTCATAATGTTTCTAAATTATTTCGTACATTGAATACATGCAGGTTTTTATTTCAATAAATCTAAAAATTACTTTTTTTATTTTTATTTCAGTTTTAGGGTTTTATTGAGTCTAGAAAATTAAATTTTAAAATCTGGGTACTTTTTTTATTTATTTTCATATTAATATTAGTGCAGTTTATTATTTCTCTAATTTCAGATTTTATTTTCTATTTTAATTTTCTGTGGTTAATTTCCTATTTTAATTTTTTTGAATTTAATTACATATAATTTTGGAGATATAAAGTTATAAACTTGCATAATATTAATTTAGATTACTTTCTGTGATTTTTAATATTAATTTTCTACTTTTTATTTTCTATTTTAATTTTCATTCTAATATTGTGTGATTATTTCTGTTTTTATTTTTCAAGAATATTTAGGATAGCTACTTACTGTTTTTATTTCCAAAATTAAATTTAGAATATTTAGGGGGCAATATGAAGTAATTTGTTTTGATTTTTACTTGTTTAATTTGATTTATTTTAGTAATATAAAGAGAAAGTAAAATAAATCAGAGTAGTAAATTAATTAGAATTAAACTAGCTTATTATCATAATCTTTCATCGTGGGATCAATCCCTACTTTTCTATGCTATAATCTTATTTATAAACCAAAGTAATGATATAATTTGTAGCTCTACGACAAGCGTTATAAATTTTGACGCTATTGTCAGGGAAAGAAAATAAAATCGTTAGTTTGCTTCTATTTAATTTTACTACTTTGATTGTTTTGTTTTAACTCTTGTATTTTATTTTTGTAGATTATTTAATTTATGAGATTAAGGAGTGGTTGCATGATTGAAGAGATAAGGATCATACGTTTGAGCTGTTTGAAAGTAAAGTAAGTGATTCTGGATCTGTAAGCTTTGAATCAGTAAGTTGTGAAGTTTTTAAAATTGAGATGGCTACTTTACGTGAACTTACTGCATCTAATTTGGAAACTCAACCTTTGTCTATTATCTATCCTATATTAGACTGACCACTGAAATTAAACTCCTGATTTTTAAACTTACTGCCTAAGTTTTATGGACTCCTTGATGAGGACCCATATCGCCATATTAATGAGTTCCTTGTTACATGTTCGACCATTCAACCTAGGGGCATCACCCAGGACCGAATTGGTTTGAGAGTCTTTCCTTTTTTACTCCAAGATAAGGCCAAAGTTCATAAAGCATTTTTAGAAAAAAAATTTCCCGTATCTAGAATTGGATCCATTAAGAAAGAAATATGTGGAATTAAACAAATGAATGGGGAAACTTTCCATCAGTATTGGGAACATTTTAATAAGTGATGTGCTAGTTGTCCCCAGCATCAAATTTTTGAACAATTATTGATTCAATATTTCTATGAAGGTTTATTACCTATACATAGAAATATGGTGGATGCTACTAGTGAGAGGGACTTTGGTTAATAAAACTCCAATTCAGGCTAAGGAATTGTTTAATATCATGGCGTAAAATACTTAACAATTTGGAACTAGAGAGCCTCAGTTTAGGAAGGTCAATGAGCTCAGTTTTGGTCCATCTATAGAGGCCCAGTTGTCTCAGATTATTGCTATGCTAAACAAACTTGTCACTGGAGGAGTTTAGAAAGCAATGGTGTGTGGTATTTGCTGTTTAGAGGGACATGCTACTGATGCTTGCCCCACACTTCAAGGGGGTGATGTGAATGCTATGTTCTTTAACCAAGGCCAAAGGAAGTATGACCCATACTCCAACACTTATAATGAAGTATGGAGGGACCACCCTAATCTTAGGTATAGGCCTAGGAATAACCCCCCAAGTTTTAACCAACCACAACGTCAACTATCTGCTTAGGATAGAACAAATTTCCTCTTAGAGCAAGTCATAAAAAAGATGAATGACTAGAAAAAGGAGGTTGACACTAGGTTTCAGAACATAGAGATGACTCTTAAACAGGTCAGGAGAGACAGATTACCATTGATACCATAGTTAGCAACCTCCAGGCCCAAATACAACATAGGTTGCCATCTCAACCATTCCAGAACCCAAAGAAAAATGAGAGTGCCATGACATTTAGGAGTGGGAAAGAGTTGAAGGAACCTAGGAAGAGTAAAGAGGTAGAGCATGAAATAGAGGTCAGCAAACCTGAACCTAACCAAGATTAAGACACCACTTCTAATGTTAAGAAAGTAGGTGAGGATAAGAAGGAACTTTACAAGCCATTACTATCTTTTCCTAGTAGACTGAGAGGGAAAACCCCTAAGGTAGATAAGGCAAACCAAGAAATCTTAGAAACATTTAGAAAGGTAGAGATCAACATTCCTCTCCTAGATGTCATAAAGCAGATGCCTCGTTATACTAGGTTCCTTAAAGAGCTTTATACTACAAAATGTAAACTGAAAGAGAATGAAAAGGTAAGTGTGGGAGAAAACGTGTCTGCTGTTTTCCAAAAGAAGCTTCCCCCTAAATGTAAGGACCCAGGTGTATCCTCTATTCCTTGTAAAATTGGAAATCTCTCCTTTGATAGAGTTATGCTTGATTTAGGAGCTTCCATCAATGTGATGCCTAGGTCCACTTATGACAAACTACACCTAGGAGAGCTAAAGAGAACTGATTTATTCATTCAGTTAGCTAATAGGAGTAATACATACCCAGATGGAGTATTAGAAGATGTCTTAGTCTAAGTCAATGAGCTTGTTTTTCCTGCTGACTTTTATTCATTAGGCATGGATGATGCATGCCATGATGTCCCATATTGCTTGGTAGACCATTTCTTAAAACATCTAGGACAAAAATAGATATGCATGTAAGAACACTAACTATGGAATTTGATGGTGAAATTATTAAATTTAATGTTTTTAATGCTACAAGATTTCCTGTTGATGTGAACTATCTGTGTGCACTTGATGTGATTGATAAACTGTCCCAAGATGTTTATGAATTGTCTCATGAGGATGAATTGTTAACTGTACTTACTCAAGGTTACATCAGTTCATGTTTCATAATGTGCTTTACCTTATTAATAATGAGTTAGTGGGTAGCATAGAGTCTTTGTTGCAATTACATGTGGTTGACAGACCTAGGAAGCTAGAATTACCTAAAAGTCACATGAAGATGCTACCCTCTCGCATTTCACCCCTAAGCTAGAACTAAAACCATTACCTGCAAATCTTGTATGCTTATTTAGGGGATAATGAGACCTTACCTGTTATAATCTGTAATGCACTTACATCTGAACAAAAGGATAAACTTATTAGGGTGCTTAGAGAACATAGTGAAGTGACAGGGTGGACTTTAGCGGACCTTAAAGGACTTAGCCTCACATTATATTCATATAATATCACATAAGAATCATATGCTAAGCCTAAAAGAGATCCTCAGTGAAGACTAAATCCACCTATGATAGAGGTAGTTGAAAAAGAAATTCTTAAGTGGTTAGATGCTGGAGTAATATACCCCATCGCTGATTCTGAGTGGGTTAGTCCTATCCATGTGGTTCCTAAAAAGGATGGAACAACAGTAGTGCAGAACAAGGAAGGTGAGTTAATACCTACTAGAGTCCAGAGTGGTTGGAGAGTGTATATTGACTATAGAAAGCTTAACAATGCCACAAAGAAGGACTATTTTTCATTGCCCTTTATGGACCAGACGTTAGAGAGATTAGATAGGAGGTCATGTTATTGCTTTCTGGATGGATACTCAGGTTATATTCAAGTCCCTATAGCTGATGAGGATCAGGAAAAGACCATTTTTACCAGCCCTTTTGACACCTATGCTTTTAGAAGGATGCCTTTTGGTCTATGTAATGCACTTGCTACATTTCAAAGGTGTATGATGAGTATTCTTTCTGATTTTATCACCAAAATTATGGAAGTTTTAATGGATGACTTTATTATACATGGTAATTCATTTGATGAGCGCTTGCATCATCTTATATTAGTACTTAAGCGTTGCATTGAGACTAATTTGGTGCTTAACTTTGAAAAGTGTCATTTCATGGTGGAACATAGAGTAGTTTTAGGTCATGTAGTGTCATTTAAGGGCTTAAAGGTTGACAAGGTTAAAGTAGAAATCACTCAATCTTTGCCCTATCCACAGTGTGTCAAGGAGGTGAGGTCATATCTAGGTCATGTTAGCTTTTATAGGAGATTTATTAAGGATTTTTCTAAGATTGCCTCTCGTTTGTATGCTTTACTTGCAAAAGATGCTTTATTTGATTTTAATGAGGACTGTAGGAGAGCTTTTGATCAATTGAAATTGAAATTGACCACCATTCCTATAGTACAAACCCCCAACTGGGCTCTACCTTTTGAACTGATGTGTGATCCTAGTGATAAGGCAGTAAGGCCAGTCTTAGGTCAAAGAGTAGGGAAGGTACTTCATGTGATTTATTATGCTTCTAGAACTCTTGACCAAGCACAGTGTAACTATACTACTACAAAAAAGGAAATATATGCTGTTGTTTTTGCTCTAGAAAAATTTCGTCCTAATCTATTGGGTGTAAAAGTTACTATTTATACTGAACATTCTGCTATTAAACATCTGTTAAGTAAGAATGACTCAAAACCTAGATTAACTAGGTGGGTCCTATTATTGCAAGAATGACTCAAAACCTAGATTGATTAGATGGGTCCTACTACTGTGAGAATTCCAAGTGGAGATTAAAGATAAACCAGGAGTTGAAAATTTCATTACAAACCATCTAAGTAGGCTAGACAATGGGGAGAGTGGAAATCCATTAAGTGATTGATTTTCTGATGAGACTTTTTATGCTATCACTGATCGGCTACTTTGGTATGCTGATATGGTTAATTATATAGTAACCAAAACCTTTCCTATGGGCTTGTCTAGAGCCTAAAAGGAGAAGATAAGAGCTCAATCTAAATATTATATTTGGGATGAGCCATAGTTATGGAAATTTTATAGAGATCGGATTATAAGGCGTTGTGTAGAAGATAGTGAATTTCATTCAATTTTAGCTTTTTGCCACTATTTTAAAAGTGGGGGACATTTTGGACCCAAAAGAACGGCACATAAAGTTCTTGAATGTGGATTTTATTGGTCCACTATTTTTAGGGATGCTTATAAATTTTGTAAAAGATGTGGAGTATGCCAGAAAACAGGCAATTTATCTAGAAGGAATCAAATACCTCTGTATAATGTGTATGTTTTGTGAGATTTTTGATGTATGGGATATTGATTTTATGGGACCTTTTCCCCCTTCTTTTGGTTTTACTTACATTCTTATGCCTCTTGATCATGTGTCTAAGTGGATTGAAGTTGCGGCAACCAGAGCTGATGATGCTAAAACTGTTCTGAAGCATGTTAAATCTCTCATTCTGCATAGATATGGAATTCCTAAAGCAATCATCAGTGATAGGGGAGCACATTTTTGTAATAAAACCTTAGGTGCCTTGTTAGACAAATATCATGTAACTCATAAGGTGTCTACTAGTTACCATCCCCAAACTAATGGCTAAACTGAAATCTCCAATAAAGAAATTAAGGGCATATTAGAAAAGGTTGTTAGACTAGATAAGAAAGATTGGAGTCTTAGGTTAGAGGAAGCTCTTTGGGCCTATAGGACTGCATGTAAGACACCTATAGGTATGTCACCTTATATGTTAGTTTTTGGGAAAGCATGTCATCTCCCTGTAGAATTAAAGCATAAATCATATTAGGTTGTAAAGCAGTGCCATCTAGAATATGACCTAGCAGGGAAGGAGCATAAGCTACAATTATAAGAATTAGAAGAGATTCGCCTGAAAGCCTATGACAATTCAGTGATCTACAAAGGTAAAGCCAAAGCATTTCATGATGCTAAGCTTAATAGGAAAGAATTTCAGGTGGGTGAAAAAGTGTTGTTATTCAATTCAAAATTGAGACTCTTTCCTAGTAAGTTAAACTCTAGATGGCTAGGACCTTTTATGGTAGTAAAGACTTATCCACATGGGGCTGTTAAGATTAAATCCTTTGCTACTAACAAAATTTTCAAGGTAAATGGTCACAGGCTAATGCACTTCTATGAAGGATATCAGGTATGCTTAGTGGAGAAGATCTGACTAGAGGATCCATGAGCTCATTTGTGTCGAGCCAACAACAATAAACAAAGGCATTGGTTAGGAGGCAGCGCAATGGTTTTTTTTTTTTTTTTAGGGAAGTACCCATTTAATTTTGCTTCTATCTTCATTATTTTTATATTTTTGCATGCATTAGGGACAATGCATGAATTAAGTATGGGGGGTGCATCCTACATTTAGTTCCTACAGCATTCATTGCATTTAATTCCTGCAGTATTCATTCTTGAAAAAAGAACAAAAATTGATTTTCTTATAAATAATGCATGAATATGAGTTTATGCTAGGCTTTCTAGCTATTTCTAGTATGTTCTTCTATGAATGAAGACTTCTGAGCATGTTAACTATCATTCAAAGAAGTTTGAGTTGATCCTTATATATCTATTTAATGAGTAACTGTCATGATTATCCATCTTATTTAATCATATTGTATAGCTGCTTCAGAGGCAATAAAATGACCTAATATATTCCCTAGACTATTGAATTAGTAGAATAACTCATTAAAATTGTGATTTTTCTTGTCTTGTAAAAAAAAATGAAAAAAAAAGTTAAATTATCAACAATGGGTAGGAATAGGTGGATCGGGACCTTTTCTCCTTAAATTTAGGTCTCAACTTGAGCCTTATGTATAGAGTAACCCATCATTGGGAGAATCATGCCCCTTTTTGGACCGATCAATAACTCATACCAGATTAACAGCTAATCAATAAATAAAATAGTGATAGGAATAAATTATTAACTCTAGCACCTCTATTCAAGTGAGTGTAGGACAGGGAGTGCTTAATTTCTAAGACCTTATATGGGCTTTAAATATGTGCGCAATTGGAGTTTGAAAAAAAAAAGGAAAAAAAATAAAATTGCAAGGCAAGTTTAAAATCAATTTCAGTGAGTTATTCCTTCTAATTCAATTGTCTCTATAGCTATACCGTACTTCAATTTTTCTATTGTAACCTTTTTAGACCTCTTAATCAGTGTATGCGTGCTTAAACGAGATGAATGATTATTGCTCTTGTTACTTCATTAAAGAAATGCTGTGAGACTGATGAAGAAACTGTTGGATGGTAGTTGGATATATAGTAGTTATTCACTTGTTGGAAGAAAAATTAATTAATTTTGAATAAAACTCTTTTCAAAACAAGCCAATGCCTAGTATAATATCATATTTATGCATAACTTTATAAGAAAGATGGGGTCATTTTTAGGTCGAGTCTCAAATTTCTTTGCACGAGGATGTCCAAAGTCTAGGTGTGGATGAATTTGTTAAGTCATAATTCATGCCAGTTTTTAATAATTAATTTGATTATATTATATATATTATTTTGTCCAATTTACTTCATTTTATATATTTTTCAGGTTAACCGTTAATAAAGAAAGAGGAGAAGAGAAGAGATTGAAGTTTCAGTTTTATTTATTCAAGGATTCCAGCGGAATTATCAAATCGGTCCAAAAATAATGATTTATGAAAAATATATTTTCATAAGGATTTATTTGGGCTTGGATTATAAGATTACTACTTCTGATTGAAGAGAAATTAGAAGACTTTGAAGATAAGGAGTTCAAAGAAGAAAACCCTAGTAGAATAATACTATAAAGAACCTACTTCTTCTCCTCTAAATCATCACACGCAGCCTTTTATCACACGCCTTACCATCTCCTCTGCAATCTCCTCGCCTCACCAAAAAAAGGTCCATGCCACCCCCTCTAAATATCCTCACCTCCTCCTTCACGCAGCCTCCATCCCTCCCACATGGCACCATCACCATCATTAGCATACCCTTGATCGCCTAACCTCCACTTCTTTAGCCCATCACGCATCATCACACACATCTCTCAGCCACTCTTCTCGTGTCCCATGACACCTTCCTCTCCCATCAAACAATCAGCCACCAACATCTCCTATAAAAATAAAAAAATGCATCATCAGCCATAAAGCAACCCACCCACTGCCCCCATCATTCATCATATAAACTACACACCCTCATCATCTCACACATCATCACCATCATCAATCGTCATCATCATTGAAGGAAAGTAATATTGTCCTGATTTCCTCTATTTTTATTTTATTTTATTTTTGTTTAGTTTATTGTTAAACATGAAAGCTTTGGTTAATTGTTGCAATTTTATTTTTAATATGAAGAGTAATTTTCTTACACTTAGTATAATTTATTTGAAACCGTGCTAAATTAATTATTTTGAAACAAGTTTTATTCTTTATTGTCTAGTTGATTTTTATTTTCTATAATGATTAATATTTATCTCTTCTGATATTTGCGTTAGATTAACTAGAATGCATGCTAGTTAGTTCAATACGAATTCATATGATAGTTTAAAAGGCTTTAGTACGTAAAAGTTATGGTCTTTTTAGGCATACGTATTACCCAAATTAATCATGAATGTCTCAAACTCATCTCTTTTAATTAGGTAATCATTATAGATCTTTGTTAAATTAATTTACTGGTAAATTGATTACAAGGTATTAGATGATGTTTTTCTAATACTTAATGCTCTATTTTGATTAAATTCTTACGCTGGTGTTAGAGTTATCAAAACTAGTAGGGTTTATATTAGGGCTTGACCTAAATAAACTATAATATAAGGAAAAAACGGGGAAGATCTGCTAGTGGGTGTCTTCTACAGTCTAACTCATAGACTAATCGATTTATGTGTTAATGATAAATATTAATTTTCATAGTGGATATCGATTATGCTAAATATTTTTCATAAATTTGGTATCTTTGATAATTATTTTTTACTTTTTAGTTAATTTCTTTAGTTTGTCAAGTTTAATTCTTAAATTTATAAGCTTTAGTATAAATTTCATTTATCACCCCCCAAAAGAGTAGTCTTTTAGGAGTGTCTTAGATATTTTAGATTAGTTATATTTTAATTTTTAGTGTGATTAAAATTTTCAGATTTATTTTCTATTCAACTTTGCAATTTATTTGCTGGTTTGTTAGAAATCAGGCTAAAAATAGTCCCTTTTGTGTTTTTTCATATTTTATTTCCTTTTAGGTTTTATTTAGTATCCAAATATGTTGTTGTTTAATTTCATAATTTTTGGAAATTATTTTATAATTTTTCAGAATTATTTCGTAAATTGAATACGTGCAGGTTTTTATTTTAATAAATACAAAAATTAAGTTTTTAATTTTTATTTTACATTTTTATGGTTTTATTGAGTCTAGAAAATTATATTTTAAAATTTGGGTATTCTTGTTATTTATTTTCATATTTATATTAGTGCAGTTTATTATTTCTCTAATTTCAGATTTTATTTTCTGTTTTAATTTTTTGTGGTTAATTTTTTGTTTTAATTTTTCAGAATTTAATTACATATAATTTTGGAGATATAAAGTCATAAACTTTTACAATATTAATTTAGATTACTTTATGTGATTTTTAATATTAATTTGCTACTTGTTATTTTCTGTTTTAATTTTCAGTCTAATATCACGTGATTATTTGTGTTTTTATTTTTCGAAAATATTTGGGATAACTAGTTACTATTTTCATTTTCAGAATTAAATTTAGAATATTTAGGGCAATATTAAGTAATTTTTTCAGATTTTTACTTGTTTAATTTGATTCGTTTTAGTAATATAAAGAGAAAGTAAAATAAATTAGAGTAATAAAATTAATTAGAACTAAACTAGCTTATTATCACCTTGTGGGATCGATCCCTACTTTCCTATGCAATAAATCTTATTTATAAATCAAAGTAGTAGTTTAATTTGTACCTCTACGACAAGCTTTACAAAAGACTCCTGCTTCTTAAAGTCGATCAAATAAACCATCTAATCCGGACAATGGGTATTTTTTCTTGATGGTAATCTTGTTTAGTTTTCTGTAATTGACCCATAATGTCAAGGTTCCATCCTTTTTCTTTACAAATAGAATTGGAGCACACCATAGTGACAAACTTGGTCTAGTAAATCCCTTCTATAATAGCTTATCCAAATAAAACTGTAGTTTTCTAAGCTCTGTTGGGACCATACGATATGTGACTTTAGAGATAGATGGGGCACCAAGGATTAATTCGATTTTAAAATCAATTTCTTTTCGCGGGATAGTCCTCATAACCCTTCAGGAAAATATCTCTAAATTCACAAACTATAGGGATATCTTGTACTTCTTTTTGCTGTGGTTGAGTGTCAATAGCATAACGCCAATACCCAATATATCCTTGACATAAGAGCTCACTTATTTTCATAGAAGAATTTAAAGGACAAGGGTTTTCCTATATTTGCCTATAAAACATATCTCTCTCCCTCGTTCAGTCCTTGAAATAACCTTAAGGCCCTCACAATCTATATTGACCCCATAAGTGTACAACCAACTCATTTCCAAAATGATATCAAAGTCTAACGAGTCAAATTGAATCAAGACTCTAGGGAATACTGCAATATTATGCCATCAATAGTAATTGGAACAAGTCTATAAGCTAGGAGATATGACACCAACTCTAGAGTCATTGGGTAACTTAATTCTATAATTGGTTTCTGTCTCCTTATTTTCAAGGTTCAATTGCATGGCATATTGAGTAGATGTCAATGAATGAGTGAAAACTGAATCAATCAATACAGAAAATATCTTTGAAATTAACTATCATATCAGAGGTGGCAGCTTTCTTTCTTACTCAACACATACACCCTTCCTATAGTTGCGGGCCTTACAGGTGGGAGCCCTTGTTTACAACCTTCAGTCTTTGGAGGTAGGCAGCAATGAGGTGTTCTGCACTACCACACCACATACATTTGCTAGTTCCCAGTCGACCCTTAGGAGTGGTGTGGTTACTTCTTCCACATTTTTCACAGGGCACTACTAAACCTGCAGGACGACTTATGGGAGGAACGGAAGCAGATTTCTTCTGGTTTACACTCTCACTTAGAGCACCCTATTCGGTGCACTTCCTCTTCTGATTAATCGAGTTCAAGGCCCTCAATTCAGTCTTCAATCATTCCACTTCAGCTGCTCACTCATATAACTCTTGATAGGTAAGGATTGGTTGACCAGCTAGCTGGTTGTGAATATAGAAAGCTAATCCCTCTTCAAATCTCCTCATCTTCAGTCATTCAGGTGACACAAACTTGAGAACAAACCTAGATAGTTATGTAAATTTGCTAGCATACTGCATCACAGTTATATACCATTCATCTTCAGCTCTTCCAGAAATCTACTTCAAGTGAAGCCAGGCCCTAAGAGCCTACCCCTAATAGTATTCCACCAAAAGTCTACTTCCTCAGCTAGATAAAATGTTCCAATGTTAACCTTTTTATCCTCTGGAACCTCCACTATTGGGATAATCTTTTCTATCCCTCTAATCCATGCTTCTAGCTAGCTCCACTAGATCATACTTTCCATCATGTACTTTAGGGTTGCATCGCTCACCCTATCTGCTAATTTATTGACTTTATAAGGGATTTTGAAAGGTGCTAGGGCTATTCATTTCATAAGCTCAGACACCAAGGTCTATTAATAGTTGGAGTTTCCATGTTGCTAACCAATTCAGGGGGATTGAGGGCATTCCACTAAGGATTATTGGCACATTACACAAAGCTTGGTTACCTGACCCCTGACCATAATCTAAATTTTCTTCTATGTGGGTTTCTGTATTATTTTACGTATATTCTAATATTCTGACTACCCATTCAGCTGAGTAATTCAGTCAACTGACTACAGCCAACATATAAGATACATATACACAACAGATATAACTAGTATGGCCTAAGTATTACTAAAATATAACACCAAACTTCATTATATCACTGCCCTAATTGTTCGCGTACATACATATACATGGTTCCATAAAGAATATTACATCTAACTGATCACCTAAGGTCAACCTTTATACCTATATCCTGACTAAAACACTACTCAGCCTAATAGACCGAGTCCGCCATATGCCTAGAAGTAGGCGGGACTAGTCAACAGAATCGAAAAGACCTATCTAACCATAGGCAATGTCATAACCTGCACAAAATTCATCTATCCAATTAGCTCTGCTGTATACAAGTGGGGTCAAAAAGTAATCCATCTGAGATATCTACACATAATATAAATCAATCTAATGATCCCTATATGGATCATCGTCTAGGTCATGCTAATCCTTGGGCTCCTAGCTCAAGTCAAAACTGTTGTCTGAAGTATCAATCTCTGCATTCTCATCATCAAGATCAAGCTGATGCTCCTCTAATTCCGGATCCTCCTCTAAGTCTTCCATGATGTCACCATCAGAGCTAAACTATGGTATATCAGGGAGATCTATAACAATATGGACCTCATTTGATCCATCAGATACAGGGATCCCCTCGTTAGGTTTTGTTGGCTTTGGGTTGTCAGGCAGCTGAAGATTGCTCGGTGGAGGTGGGGATGGCAGGGGAGATAAAACGTGTAATGAAAATATATACTGCAGAATGTCCATGTTATTCCCTTTTGGCACAAACGGCTCCATTAATAACACCTCCGTGATAATGTTAGGCGAAGCCTCGTGAAATTGAAATCTAGGTTCGTTCCATCCCAAGGCTCGACTCATCATAAAGTCATGATATTGGGTCCAAAACTCATCCCAAAGGCCAATTGTAGATAAGGCCCACAATAGACTATGTGTATGGTCCATAACATTATGAAACTCAGAAATGTGGTCTGCATGTGGGCTATCATACTAGCATATAGTAAAGAGATATGAATGGCCATAGAAGTAGCTAACATCATAATCACTGCATATGGATCTATCTAACAAGGAGGAACATAAGTGAAGAACATGGGAGAGACAAATAGGAATTTCTACTGTCACAAATCTCTAATATATTAATAACCTTCACTAACAAACCTTCTCACCCTCTAATCTCTACTCTCCATACTCCACATCCCATTAAAAAAAAAAAAAAAATTCCACCTGACTCTGATATCAAATCTGTAATGCCCCTAAATTTAACTTATTCCATTGTATACATTCTCCTTGATAAATACCTTAATTAGGACTAATAAACTCGATGCTATGGGTATTACCGCTATCCAAAAGGACAAGGCTTGAAGTATATATACTAGAAATAACATAGTTAGGCATAGCTTCAACCACACACATTTGCACATCATCAAACCCTGTACAATCAGTTGTTAATCCCAAATATGGTTTATATACCATAATAAAGTAATTCACCTCATAATCTACACCTCCAACCACTGAAGATTTCAAAATATGGCTCTAAAATATACATGTACTATATCATTGATTGATCCCTTCAGATTTCCTTGCTCAACTTATTCTCTTCACCTGGTTTGCCAGCATGAGGGTGATTCACTGAGCATTTCCCTAAAACAAAACAAGGAAAACATTTCAAAATGTGAGCTAAAGCGCAGTACATGCATTCTTGTATTATTAAATGATCTCTGCATAAATTAATTCGGCGTTCGCTTTGCAATTCATTTTACATTAAAACAGTGAATGAGATGAATGTGATATTGTTACGATCTACAGATAGGTATACACCTACCAAGCCGATCGGGGGACTTGGCCTGAAGCAGCGCGGGTAACTAAAGGGCAATACCCTGTAACTGATAACAGATGGGGTCACTAATTATGTGATAAATCACTGATTAAACTGATTCATCGATATACTCACCAAAACATCATAATTTTGACAAATACGCATTAATTTCTAAAGATACAGACAATGAACGTACTTGAAATCTTTAAAATCCAATGTCACTTCATAATACTTATGCACAATGGGAAACGATAGACTAGGGCCTATTTTTGCTTAAGAAATATAGTTATAGGCAAATGCAGTTAGTAAACAACTTTCATCCCCGTAATTTATAACTTTATGGAAATTGATTAATAAAAAGGGCATCCATGATTCAAACAATTCAATATAAGACAAGTTACACTAAAATGATTTGAAAACCAAATAAGTTAGGGTCATTGAACTAGAAGTGAAACAAGTTGGAGCAAAATAGAACAAAATGAAATAATTGAGGTGATAATGAAAGAACTTTAATGGATAAAAACAAAATATAGGTTTTTGATGTTTTTGAAATAAATAATAGAAGGTTTAATGCTAAGAAGGGTGTTGTGAGGTTCAGTAATGCTCATATAACCTTACCTTGTGTCATTAACCTCTTCACTTCCCCAATTTCATTTCCATGCCTATTTAACTCGGTTTTCCAACCTAAGTAAGCTTCTATACAAATGAAAGTTGTTGAACTCACTAAACTTTATAATTTCTTTGCAATATCCATAATTATGTAGAGACTTCTAATATTATTTCCAAATGCCATTATTTCTTTCTTCTCTCATAATACCATTTGAAGGTCTACTTTAGAAAATCCATATATTTCACCCCCGAACTCCAATTGAGCTATAAAACCCTAATATGAAAAGCTTATGAAATCCTGCAACACTTTCATTCACAGTGCAAAACACAATTACCATAACACGACCCCTAAAATTGAGTTGAAACACAATTGTACACGGCTCCAATTTGTTCTGTGCAGTCTTAGCGAAATGGCCATAATGTTTTCCACACAACTTGGAATGAAGTGATTCAAAATGAATTTGAAATGTAACTCATGGGTTTATCCACCCACCAAAAATCATAATTTTTTGATGGGCTATACAGTACTAGTTTAATCGCAAATTGACCCCTAGTTCAGGCCTGTTCACAGCCCTACTGTTATTGTTTTCCCCCTTCTTTTCACGTAATTCCCCATCTAAAATCACTCCTTAAAATCATTTAAGAAAGCACTATTCCTTATCATCACCTTACAAAGGCATATTACTCAAATTTACTCTATAATCATCTACATTAGATTTTCAATTCTTCTGTTTTTCAAAATCACTCAAAACACATCCATAAGCTTATTAATTTGCATAAATGAGCAAAATGACCTTTTATAATCAATTGAGGAAATTTTAATAATCCAACCCTTTATACAAAATCATCTCAAGTGATTTTCCAAGTTAAATAACACATCCAAGATTCATTTCTTTATCCAATTATACATAAATAATATACTTGATGCTAGAAATAAATCAACCCATGCTTAATCACCAAAACCCTAACTTATGACCAACTTATTCTTGCATTTAAATTCATCCAAACTCAACATAAAAATTATGATATCTATTACTAATGCCAAAGATCGCAAAATCAAATGTAAAACAATCCAAATCTATCACTTCAAACTTAAGCTTGCATAATCATGAGCAACCTCAACCCTTACATGCTTTCAAGTTTAACCAACAATTAAAATATCAAAATAACACTTCTTAATATCAAGATAACATGGTTCATAATCAAATTCAATATAAAATCAAGAATTAAACATAGTTTGGTAAAGGTTTTTACCTCATTTACAAGCTTGAAGGAGAGAGATGAAAGTGGTTGAGGATGGGGGGAAGAAATGTATGGAGGAGAGTAAGAGAAAAGCTAATACTTATCTTGATGGAAAATGATTTTGATACTATCCTAATGCTTGAATGATATTTATACATAAAAAGGGCTTTATGGTAATTTCAATTAGATATACATAATGACAATTTGCTAACTCAACTGCATAAACTTTTGGTCATTTCTAGTTTGGCTTTTGTTGATAAGTTTGGCTGATTTTATCCACTCAAAAAGTGGCTTTTTGCTAATGATAATTAGGTATAATGATGGTAATCAATTTATTTAATTGCACTAAAATTTTTGGGCCACAATTTGAGCCCAAAATAAATTGGGCTGTAATTTGGGCCCAAACGAATTTTGCCAAACTTAATGATTTTGGGCCCAAATTTTTACATGGTTAAAAATTAAATTTTTCTTACATTAGGAAAAATAATTTATCACCTAATAATATTTACCAGGGTCTAATATTGATTCACCTGAAATTGTTGCGGCAAATGAAACTCGATTTGTAAGGTGGGGCTCAAAATGAATTCTCCCAACCAGGACGATTAAATGAGATAAATAAATGTAAAAAATTGATAGTATGGCTTAATTAAATAAATAAACATGATTTAGGGTCGGGCTGTTACATTAGCTAACGTGTCCGAGACATTATCGTGCCTTTTACAATTTGCCCTTCTGTTTTTTTAATTTCCTTTTTTTAAGGCCCTTTGACATCCCTTGGCAAGCCCCCTTTAAGCTCCATTTGGAAGTTTTTTTAAGTGACTAATGTAAAGATTAATCATCGAATTCAATCAATTTGTAATTGATTTTTTTGGTTGAGTTTTTTCAACCCTTTCTCTCTCTTCTTTTGGAAACCTAAAATAATGCTTCTCTCTTTTTTTTTCCTTTTTCGGAAACTGTTGAATTGACTACTCCTCTAATTAGACTGCGAAGTGAGGTCGATTTTTAAGATGAGAAATCAGTTCTCCCTATCGATTTGGTTTTTTGCAGGAAACTCTCTTACTTAATTTAGCTGAGGTCGACTTGAATTTCTTCCTTTTGGTCACGACACTTTCAATCAAATTGTGAAGTGAGGTCAACTTTTGAGATGATAAATCATTTCTCCTTGTAGATCTGATTCTTCGCAGGAGACCTCTTTACTTAACCTAGTTGGGATTGACTTGAATTTCCTCCTTCATGCCACGACCCCTTAATTTAGTTGTGAATTGAAGCCGACTTTTAAGACAATAAATTGTTTTTCCCCGTAGATTTGATTCTTCGCATGAGACTCCTCTGATAGGACAGCAGAGACTTGACTTCTTTTGTCAAACAGCAAAGGTGACTCTCCCTATCAGAAAGCTAAGGCCTAGCTCATCCAATCAGGTAAAGGATGCGTGACTTGTCCAATCAGACAAAAAGGCAAGGTATCTGGGCAGACAGTGTAGACTTGACCTCTTTATCAGACAGCAAAGACGACTATCCCTATTAGAAAGCAAAGGCTTGGCTCATCCAATCAGACAAAGGAGGCATGACTCGTTCATTCTGATAACAAAGGTGACTCATACGATCAGACAATGTAGACTTGACCCCTTCGATCAGATAAAGGCTTGACTTGTCCAATCAGACAGCAAAAGTGACTTCTTTAATCAGACAGTGCAAACTTGACTTCTTTAATAAGATGGTGGCTTGACTCTTCCGATTATACAGGAAAGACATGGTCCCATTCATCAGACATCGAAAGCTTCACTTTGCTACCGATCATAAAATGAAATGAGCTCAACTTTCAAGGGGCAAAATTGACCTAAAATATAAGTTTGCCAACTTGAAGGAAAATGCCTGCATTGTTAGAGCCCGACTTGAAGGAATGGACTGCCAATTTGAAGGAAGACACCTATATCGCTAATGTAAAGGAGGATGAATCTTACTGTTGCCCATAACCTTAAGGTATTCTAAGAGTTTGCAACAACTTGGTTATAATTTAAAGTCTATTTACATGATTTAAAAATGTGCTTAGTGACTTATAAGTTAACACCTTTGATAAAATGACTTGATAGTCTTTTACTTTGATGATCGAAAGTCTTAAACTTGATGACTTGGAAGTCTATTTAGTGACTTGGGAGTCAATAATATATTGACTTAGGAGTCTTAGACTCTGAAGACTTGAGAGTCTTTAAGTTTGATAACTTGGAGCTTAGAACTTTCTTGATTTAGGAGTCTAGAACTTTAATGACTTTATAGTCTTTTAATTTTAATATCTTAGGAGACTTGAGCTTTGATGACTTGAGAGTTTACTTAATGACTTAGGAGTCAGTAATTTTGTTGACTTAGGAGTATTGAAGAAATAACTTTGGAGTCTTAAAAGATTGACTTGGAAGCTCACGAGATTTGGTGATTTGGGAGTCTGCTTGGATTGAGCTTGGAGCCTTGAAAGATCGACTTGGAAGTCCATGAGACTTGATAACTTAGGAGTCTTGAATTTTAATAACTTGATGGTCTCTTACATTGGTGTCTCTAACTTTAAAGACTTAAGAGTCTGTTATATCAATGACTCGAGGGTCTGTAAGGTTGACTTGAGAGTCTTCGATAAGTTAAAAGTTAACAACTCTATTTGACTTATGAGTCTAACTTAGATGACTTCAGAATCTTTAAGCTTTAATTATTTGAGAGCTTATGTCGTTGATGACTTGAGAGTCATTGAATTCACTTCAAAGTTTGTAATTTTGTTGATTTGATAGTCTTTAAGCGACTTGGAATTCCTTGATTTTGATGGCTTCAGCATCCTGTGGGTGACTTGATAGTCAGTGCTGACTTGAGAGTCTAGAAGTTTGGACTTGAAAATCTTAAGGGTGACTTGGGAGTCAATGGCGTTTTGTCACTTGGTAGTCTTAAGGAGTGACTTGAAAGTCTTCATCACGTATATAGTTACATTGACCTCGAAGTCTTGGAGTTTGTTAACTTGAAATTTTAATATAATTGACTTTAAAATATTCGAATGTGACAAGTTGGGAATTTACGAAATTCGATGACTCAAGAGTCTTGAATTTGAATGACTTGATAGTGCTTGACTTCGCTGACTTAGGAGTCTAAAATTTTGACGACTTGGCAGTTTGTGAGTGTTGATGACTTAGAAGTTTATGAAATTTAATGACTTAGGAGTCTTAAAAGTTTGACTTGGGAGTCCATGAATTTGCTGACTTTGGGGTCTGTCAAGCTTGACTTCGGAGTTTGGTAGGATTAACTTTGAAGTCTCAGTGTTTGATGACTTAGGTGTCTTTAGAAGCTGACTTAGAGGTCTTAGAGTTTCTCAACTCAGAAGCCTGTAAAGGCTGACTTAGAAATTTTAGAGTTCGGTGACCGGAGAGTCTGCTAGTATTGACTTGGAAGTCTGAGAGCTTTACGGCTTGGGAGTCTTCAACATTTGATGACTTCAAAGTCTATAGGATTGACTTCAGAGTACGGCATGATTGACTTTAGAGTCAAAGAGTTTGATGACATTCCTCTTCTTCAAAAATTCTATATCAACTTTTTTTTTTCCATCTTGAGTAAAATAAAACCATAATATCAATTCTCCCATGATTTTTTTTCTTGTCTCTCTCCTCCTTTCCTCTCCTAGCTGGCATTTTCTTTTTTTTAAAAATTTCTTTGTTTTTTCATTTTTCTTGGGCATAGTAACCACACTCTTTCTCCTCTTTTCTAATCAACAAATCTTCTCAATCCTCTTTCTCTCTCATGCTCCCATGCCATATAAACATTCCTTTTTGATTTTATTTTATTTTTAAAAAAAATTCATTTATCACTTTCACACCTTCTCTCTCTCCTCTCAGTTTTCCTATTTCCTCTCTTTTTTTCGTCTTATTCCCACGTAGCATATCTCGATTCTTTCTTTTTTTTTAGCTTGCTTCCTTTATTAGCCTTGGCCAGAAATCTTATAATTGCTATATTTGATTGCATTATTTCTTTTTACTCAATTCTTGCCCAAGAATGAGAGAAAATATTTCTCAACTTTATTCTCATTTTGAAAAATTCATTGCATAATAATCTTGTACTCCTATATAACAAAATATTTGATCATCCCTTGATATTTTTTCAAACAAGCCAACCTCCAGAAAATCTTCGTACAAAGTTGCAAATATATGGCTCTTGGTTTAGCTTATATAAATGTTTCTTCATGCCCTTCTTCATCATCTTTCTCTCTGTACTTTGGAAGCTCCATCAATGGCTCCTAAGGTCTCTGCAAACAATGGCACTCCATCCTCCCCAATCAAACTCTCACTCCCTGCTTCCATTCGAAAACCCTCAACGTGGGTCACCCACACCACTCCGCTTCGTCGCAGTTCTCGCATCATAATTTCTCTGCCTAACCCACCAATCAAGTTATCGGATTTGGACACCAATTCCCTACTCGTGAAAATCGAGCCTCCCTCCCCCATATGGTCACACTATGCTGACCACCAAACCCTCACAAACCTCGTCCTTACCACTGCTAGCCTCCCTTGTGCCTCTCATTATGGTCCCATTCAGCCTACCTACCTAAATTGTTCATAGTTGATTTTGTGCTCTTGAGAAGAAACTCAATCTCTTACAAACCTCCATAGATACATTGACTAACATGATTACCACCCACATCCACCATCTTAATGGCATAATGAATAATCAGGCTCTCATTCAAAATAATCTCACATGCCACGAAAACTACTTCCATTGTCAATCTGCCACAATTCAGTGCAAATTAAATGATATTCTCAATATCATTGTCATCACTCGCAAATGTGCTACAAAGGCGATTTATTTGATTCTTGAAGAGAAGGCTTGAGTCCGCGTGCTTATCGCTCAAATTATTATCAATGCTTCCAAGTCTTAATGTTGAGATTACCTATTCGTAAGTTTTGATCATATTTAGTTTACGTACTTTGCTTTTTTGAAAATGATTATGCTCAAACATGTTATTTAGTTTCCTTTTTCTCCTTTCTTTTTGATGAAACAGGGGGAGACATTAGTAGGTATGCATGTTTGCTAAACTATGCTATTTTTCCATGCTTAGTAATGTATGATCATCATTTATTATGATGTGCTTGATTTTAACATGTTTTGCAATGATTATTACATGTCATAATATAATTCTTGAACAATGCCCTACAAGCCTCAAAAGCATTACATAATTTTGTCTTTCATAAAAAAAGCGGAGATTGCTAGCTTCCTTTGTTTAACAATTCTATGATTTTGATGAAATACAAAATTAGTATAGGCTAAAGAAAGAATATGGGTAAATAGATGTAAATAGATAGCATAATACAAATTTTCAATATTACTATTTGAGTATCACGATTTCAATTTTGAAATATATATACTCAAGTAATATCACATTAGATTCTATAACATTATTTTTAAGCATGAAATTATATCATGAGTTGAATAAAAAATTATTCTTTCCATGATTTTCTCAGATGATATAATTATCACGCTTTACATATTTGTGGATCTTAATAATGAAGCAAATTGTTTATACATGATGATTGTCGTATCATAATATTATAGCCATATTATATTGGATCACAAATTTATAGCATAAGAAGATTTATCTTACTTTGGAAAGAATCACACATATTTGAAAGAATCACACGTATTTGATCTTCTCATAAAATCACGATTGTAATACTGCAATAGCAAAATAAGACGCTTAATTTAATTGATTGTGATTGATTCTATGTTCATATGATTCTTACCATGTTTAACAATATCTTGTGGATTTTGTTAAAGGAGGAAAACAAAGGATTTGATTACTTAAGATTATATCTAGAAGAATCAAATAAATATTTCACTTATTATTCCTTCCACTTTGGAGCAAGTGAATCAAGAGTCAAGAGGACTATAAATATGAAGGATCTGCAAGGCCAATGGATATACAATCACTCAAGAGAAAGAATTTAGCATACAAGCTGCTATTCATACTTGAACTACCATTTCCAATATTGTGTTGAGGTTAAAAATTGAGTTGTGAGAAAATATTCTTCATTAGTAAACTAAGGAGTTGTGAGATCAACTCTCTCGGAGCTGAAATCAAGGGGTTGATTTAAGAGTTGAGATCCTAAGAGTGGGGAAGCTCTAAGATCTTGTAAGAGAGTTCATCTTAATCAGAAAACTAGAGAGTTGAATCTTAGAGTTGGATAACTTTAGGTATGGACCTAAGCCTAATTGAGGCCCAATCTTGTTAAAATATACTCGTGCATTATCTTTATTTAATTTTTTATATTTGCTTTTGACTTGAATTTTATTTCTGTGATCACTCTATTTACCCCCTCCAGGATAATCTGAATCTTCACTGTATGTATTGTTATTTTGGTGTAATTTCGGAAGCAGCTAAGGTCTAAGGGGATGGAAAATATGTAATTTTGTGAGTTGCATATTTTTTTAGATTGACAGTTGTGTTGCAATTAAACAGGTTGGTGGGTAAATGAGTAACTCGAACCTAGCCCATTTTACCCATTTACATTTATATAAATGGGTTAGGTTGAAGTCAACCCATTTAATATCTTAAACAGTTCAGGTGAAGATTTGTCAGCCCATTTATTAAACAAGTTGGGCTCTAGTTCGAGGGTTTATAACCCATTTGACTTCGGCACAAAAACAAACCCGACCCAATATGACATATTAACCAGCTCTAGGAGGAAGGGGAGCAAGAGGGTTAGGAGAAGCACTTT